>CAJNDS010000147.1:417272-512272 GCA_905221605.1 Symbiodinium natans
TTTAACTAAATTAATTAAATTAATTAAATTAATCAAATTAATTGAATTATTTTTTGAGGTGTTTCCTGAGGATCAAATAAAGAATCTATCCGACAATTAAATTAATTAAATTAATTAAATTATTTTTTCAATTTCTTCGAATTCAATTAATTTAATTAATTTAATTGGTCTGGAATTGAAGGGGTCACTCCTCAGGAAACACCTCGAAAAATAATTCAATTAATTTAATTAATTTAGTTAATTTAATTAATTTAATTAGTTTAATTGTAGGTGAATTAAATTAATTAAATTAATTAAATTAATTAAATTAATTAAATTAATTAAATTAATTTTTTAATTTCTTCGAATTCAATTAATTTAATTAATGTAATTGTAGGTGAATTAAATTAATTAAATTAATTAAATTATTTTTTCAATTTCTTCGAATTCAATTAATTTAATTAATTTAATTGTAGGTTAATTAAATTAATTAAATTAATTACCTTACTTTTAAATTAATTAAATTAATTAAATTAATTAAATTAATTGAATTATTTTTTGAGGTGTTTCCTGAGGATCAAATAAAGAATCTACCCGACAATTAGAATCTAATTAAATTAATTAAATACTTAAATTAATTAAATTAATTACATTATTTTTTCAATTTCTTCGAATTCAATTAATTTAATTAATTTAATTGTAGGTCAATTAAATTAATTAAATTAATTAAATTATTTTCTTAATTTCTTCGAATTCAATTAATTTAATTAATTTAATTGGTCAATCAGTTCAATTAATTAAATTAATTAAATTATTTTCTCAATTTTTTCACATTCAGTATTCTTTATTGAATTTATTTAATTTAATTATTTAAATTAATTTAATTATTATTCATAGTACTAACAACAGCCACGACGCAAAATAGACCCTAAAGGTCCCTCTCTCATATATATATATATATATATATTTATATTTATATTTATATTTATATTTATATTTATATTTATTTATTTATTATTTTTTTTTTGGGGGGGGGGTGATTCTAGCATAGTTATAAAAGGAGCCATAAGGGAATACTACTAGTAATTGTTCGGACCCTAAACCCTTGGCCTGCAGTGCGCACGTGTGACCCGAAGGCAAGGTCGTCAACGACCTGCTCGGCTTGGAGGTAATCATCCAGCAGCTCACCTAAACCCTAATCCCTAAACCCTAGACCCTAACCCCAAACCCTAAACTGAAACCCTGCCTTAAGAACCCCAAACCTACTTTTCGGTAGGTGATCTAAGAATCCTAGAAGGGGAATCATAATCAGAACCTCCAAAAAAGTAGGCTTTGGGTTCTTCAGGTATACAACAGAACCTCCAAAACGGAGAGAAGAAGTGCCTGTGCAAAATTTACCAAGGCCGCGCCACCCTGAGTCAGACACCGCGCCGCAGAAAACGATGAAGGTGGGCTGCGGTGGGCTTGGGATTTCTTTGAAAAGGGACTGTTTGAGTTTTGGGTTGCTGCTCTGTGTTGAAGTTGCACTGCGGCTTGCAACACGAGATCCTGCAAGAATTACCCCCCCAACCCCCCCCCCACCCTCATGTTCCCCCTGGCCCAAGTATCCCTTGGTTCAACCGTATTTGCTGCTTGTTTTGGGTTGGAGGGAGGGAGGAGGAAGTCTGAGTGGCAGGACCTGTGCTAAGCCCCAAAAACCCGCAAACAACTGAAACTTCTCCACTCCAAAACACTCAACCCTACCCGAGGGCTCCAATGTAATTCCTTTGGGGTTAGTTACAGGGTCTGGTATACTATCCCCCAAAAAGGTACTACATAGGAGCCTTTGGGTAAACCCTGAGCCTTTAAGTAGCGGGCTGGCGGGTGAGCACCTGCTGTGCTTGCGCCATGAGTCCCTGCAACTGTAACTTGCAACACTTGCTTTGTCTTGCGAGAGATGCACATGTTGGATAGATGTGGTGTGCCCTTATAAGCCCTAAACCTAGACCCTAAGCACGTCCATCGTGAAATCTGGTGCGTCCTTATATACACCCTAAACCCCAAACCCCAAACCCCAAACCCCAAACCCCAAACCCTAAACCCTAAACCCTAAACCCTAAACCCTAAACCCTAAACCCTGAGCTGCCCGACCAGGGTGAAGCCAGCTGCTTTGCGGCGGCTGCTGGCATCCTACGGTTCGTCTCAAGCCCTTGGGGACCACATGAGAACCCTTGTAGTTGGGGGCCCAAAAGCCTGTAACACAACGCAGGGTTTAGGGTTCAGGGTTTAGGGTTTAGGGTTTAGGGTTTAGGGTTTAGGGTTTAGGGTTTAGGGTAATACGACATAGTCACTGCTATAGGGCATATGGACCCGACAGCCTCAAGGTTCACTGAGTCCCCTGCCTCACAGACGGCTTCGGAGTTGTCGGGGGTTCCCGCCTAAACTCCCGAAGTCCCATTCCCACTTACTACTATTTGCTCAAGACCCCCCAAAAAGTAAAAGAGAATAATCCCCAGACTACCCGTATAAGGAAGAGTGTTTTTTTTGGGGGGGGGCTCTTAGGCAATTCGTAGCTTAAATGAATCCTTGCCCCCATGCCCCTGAGATTATAAAGCTGTTCCTACTAAGTCGTACAGACAACTCGGAAGGAATATTCGGATATAAGCGTGCCGGACTATATATCGGATCCCAAAAAAGGGACCCCAAAACCCTAAACCCTAAGCCCGAAAAGCAGGCGTTGATTTGAACAGAGCGCGGCCTTGCCAGCCGAACTTAGGTTAGCATCTTTTGAGTATTTCTGGCTTTGAAAAGCAAAAGGGAGGGCGCCCATGTAGGATCCCCCTAAACCCTAAACCCTAGACCCTAAACCCTAAACCCTAACCCTAAACCCTAAACCCTAAACACTAAACCCTAAACCCTAAACCCTAAACCCGACCTCATTGAAGCTCCACAAGCCGAGATGTCGAGAATGGCTGGACCGTGGCCCCGAAGAGCTTCAAGAACTACGTCTCCAAGCCCAAGAAGTCTGGATACCAGGCACCCTCGGGCTTGGGGTTTAGGGTTTAGGGTTTAGGGTTTAGGGTTCAGGGTTCAGGGTTTAGGGTTTAGGGTTTAGGGTTTAGGGTTTAGGGTTCAGGGTTTAGGGTTCAGGGTTCAGGGTTCAGGGTTTAGGGTTTAGGGTTTAGGGTTTAGGATTCATGGTTCAGGGTCTCGGGTCTAGGGTTTGGGTTCTGGTGTCCGGGATTTGGCGAGACGGGTTGAGCGTTCAACCCGTGCTTTTCTTTGGGCGAGTTTTCTTTTTGTTCGGTGGCCATACCCGAAACATGGGACCCGAAATTTGTTTCGGGTTTAGGGTTTAGGGTTTAAAGTTTAGGGTTTAGGGTTTCGTGAAGCTTCTACTCCCAACAGTTTTCAGGGGTCCGGTGGAAGGTGTCCTCGTACTTGCGGTCCATGGGAAGCCTTTCGCATTTTCCTGGCATGTACAGGGTCCTGCACCAAACTGAAGTTCGACTTGGGGACTACATGAACCCCAAAACGGTGTGTGGTCCATACTTGGAGGTTCATGGTACTGACTAACCAATGATAACTGTACTTATAACCCTACTTGTAATGCCCCTAAAGGGCCGGTTATCCCATCTATAAGTAGGCTTATGAGCCCAGTTATAAGTGGTTATTAAGTCCCATGAACCTTCAAGTAGGGATTTCTAATAGCATATGTAGGCTAGATGGCGCCCAATTACAAGGTTCACTTGGCCCCCAAGGTTGGGTACGTCGTGAGTCTTAGAAGCTCTGGGCCCGAGAAAGCCTCAAGGACCTGGGATGCCAATTCGTCGGGGGAGGTCCCTTCTTTGAGATCTTCTGAAGTGGGATACTACAGCAACGGTTTAGGGTTTAGGGTTTAGGGTTTAGGGTTTGTGGGGTTTACAGGGTTTATAGGGTTTGTAGGTTTATAGGGATTATTTAGGGTTTCTATAGGGTGTCTTTAGGGTTTAGGGTTGAGGCCCCACCTCTAATTTTGAGGATCCAACCCCTAAACCAGGGTTTATAGGGATTATATAGGGTTTCTATAGGGTTTAGGGTTTAATTAGGCACAACCCCTATTTTTAGGATCCAACCCCTAAACCCAAGCTCCTTTCTGGCAAGGCCATCCATTTGACGTTGGCGGGGCGCCTCAGAGAAGCGTCGCGGGACCAGGGTGTAGGGTTTAGGGTTGAGGGCTGAGTCAGCCCTCAACCCTGGCTGAGGGTTTAGGGTTTAGGGTTTAGGTTTTAGGGTTTGGGCTTGAATTCGAGTTTCGGTGTCAGTCAAGGGCTTGAGGCTCGTACCCCTAAGCATGTACCCCTAAAGGTTCCCCTTGAGATACTCTTAATCTGGCCCTTATACTACCTTAAGAATCCTTAGCAAGGGTCCCCAAAACCCAAGGGTACAACCTTAAGGGTCCAAGGTAAAACCCTGGAGTCAGGGGTTGGTCGCTTTGAGGGTTTGGGGATGTGTGCTTACAGTTTCAGGGGAGGCTTGGGGTGGGGTTTGAGGTTTAGGGTTTGGGGTTTAGGGTTTAGGGTTTAGGGTTTAGGGTTTGGAGAAAATGGCTAATTTTAGCCGAGCTCGGAGTACCCGAACTGCGCTAGGTTTGCAGAGGGACAACCCTAGGCCCGTGCCCGTGGCACCACCCGGAAAGGGTCTTAGACTTTTCTGGTTCAGGGTTTTGGGTTTTTCTGGATTGGGGTTGACAAGGACCCTAAACCCTCAACCTATCATTTTAAGCCCTGGGGCTCAGGGGCACAACTTGTAACCTCCGTGGTTGTCACCCTCTCACCTGTTCAACCCATCCTCCAGGTCCAGCCATTCAGGGTTGATAGGGTCGATAGGGTTGAGGGTTTATAGAGTTTACAGGGTTTGGGGTTTAGGGTAAAGACAGGGTTTAGGGTTCAGGGTTTGGGGTTTGGGGTTGATGGTGACAGGAAAAGCCCACAAACTCGCAGCTTCTGCCAGAGGTCACGGACTTCTACGCCTCCGCGCTCGGGGGAGGCGCAGCCTCCTAGCGCTTAGGGTTTAAGGCCAAAGTTTAGGGTTAAGAGGTGTCTGCCTTCTGAGGTTCTTTGAGTTCTCCACCCCCAAAAAATCTGCTAGGATTTGGGCTCTGGTGCGGGGCCTTTTTGCGTTTGAAGACTGATAGGGCCATAGGGGTTTAGGGACTGCCTGAAGAACCCAAAAAGAATTTTGCTGTCTATCTAAGAATCCTAGAAGGGGTATTATAATCAGAGCCTACAAAAATAAAAGTAGGTTTTGGGTTCTTAGGTGGGGTTGAGGGCTTTGGTGGTTTCCAGGAATTGGGTTTAAGGGGGGATTAGGTCTTGCAGGTTTGCCCCAAACCCTAAAACTCCGGCTCAAGCACGGTGATTCTCCTTTCTAGCAAGATTCTACCAGTCAAGGGACTGGACGGGCCGAGTCACCCAATAACCTAGAATTAGGGACCTTCTTTCCCTCGAAATAAACCTTTCAGATAGGGTACCTGTTTCGTCCCGTGCCAGCCTCCCAACAGTCCTAGGACTCCTAAACCTTGGACCCTACAACCTGTCCCCCTAGACCCTAATCCCTAAGCCCTGAACCCTAAACCCTAAACCGTGAAACCCTCAACCAAACCCTAAACCCTAAACCCTAGCCGCGCAGGGCTGGCCAGCCAGCGGATGCAGCGGGCCCCATGCCAACTGGTCCCTTTGACAGCCCAAGGGTTTCGGGTTTAGGGTTTCGGGTTTAGGGTTTGCTGTATAGGGGTTATAGCAATAGCATACTATAGTATACTATAGCACCAATAAAAGTCCGCAGGGGTTATAGTATACTACACCAATAAAAGTACGGAGCAATCAGGCACTATAGCTTGAGGTGTTTACAACAATGCAGGTGCTTTGGATAGTTTCATGATCTACAACGGGCCCGTAAAAAGGGACCCCTTACATACCTCTTATATACCTTATAGAACCCAAGGGCCCATACTTCAGAACCCGTTGAAGAAGGTAAGGGATAATCACAGTCCCCCCCTGCGGAAGATGGCGCTGTGCCTGCCTTTGCGCTGTGTTCCGGGGATTCCTATGACCCTGTCAACCTCTTAAGGGCCCTGAGAACGCTCCCTGGCCCTGTACCCTTTGGGGAAAGGTTTAGGGTCCAGAGTTTAGGGTTTAGGGTTTAGAGTTTAGGGTTTAGGGTTTAGGGTTTAGGGTTTGGGATTCAGGGTTTAGGGTTTGGGGCCCCTTGAGCCCTAGAAGCTGTAGAGAGACGGTTTCGGGTCTAGGGACCCCTGGCTTGCCGAGGAGTTGCACATCTTCACTGAGAAGATGAAGATGCGAGTCGCCCGACGTCGTTACAGTTCTAGGGTTTAGGGCTAGGGTTTAGGGCTGGGGTTTAGGGCTAGGGTTTAGGGCTGGGGTTTAGGGTTTGGTACCCTTGTTGGGGGGGATGATGAGGCTGATGGTGATGATGATCGTGTTGAAATCGGCTGGCGTTTTACCTTTTGGGCGCTGGTGGGTGCACTGGGCGCGCAGCTAGTGCTGCCAAGTGCCGCTGCCGTGCCCCCAGACCCGGTGTAGCCTCTGATTGTGCATGTGGTTTGGGGTTTTGGGTCTAGGGCTTAGGGGCCACCAGAACTCCCACAGCAGGTGCACCATCACATTGGTACTGAGGCTGTACAAACCTTCACTCCTTCTCCTAAACCCTAAGCCCTAAGCCCTAAGCCCTAAACCCTAAACCCTAAACCCATTCTCTTTCAATCTCTACCGGCCCCAAGTCCTCGCAGCGTATGATGTAAAACCCTATGCTTTCAGGGCCGAAGAAGTAAGTTAGTGACATGAGCCCTTCAGTGCATAATCGTGAGTCCCTGGAAGTGCTTGGAGGTTCATGGATACTTTTATCACCCCAACTATAAGTCTACTTATATGACCTACTTATAATAAAGCCTACTTATCACATAGCCTGCTTAGGGGTTATATTATAAGTCTACTTTTCATGTAACCTACTTAGAGGACTTGGGGGAGGGGGGGGGGGGGGGGCTTATAAGCGCAGTTCTGGTCCTGAATGGGTTTAGGGTTTAGGGTTTAGGGTTTATGGTTTTAGTTTTTAGGGTTTAGGGTACCCTAAACCCTAAACCCTAAACCCTAGACCCTAGACCCTAAACCCTAAACCCGAAACCCTGAAAGGACCCAGAGCTAGAGGCTCCTTTGAGATCTTGCCAGCCGTTTTGGGTTTAAGGTTTGGTTTAGGGTTTAGGGTTTAGGGTTTAGGGTTTAGGGTTCAGGGTTTAGGGTTCAGGGTTCAGGGTTCAGGGTTCAGGGTTCAGGGTTCAGGGTTCAGGGTTCAGGGTGGGTTAGGGGTCCTGGAAAGCTGGCATGGCCCCTGCAGCAAGGATGACACGCACAAATCGATTGGCTCAAGATGAAACAGGGTCACAGGGTTGCCGGGGTGGTGGGCTTAGGCCTGTCCCCAGTTGGGTTTCCCTTAGGTGCCTCTTGTTCGGGGTTTCGGGGTGGTGTCGTTTGGGGTTTGGGGTTCCCGAGCTTAGGCTGGTACTCCTCTTTTGGCCCCTACCTTCTCCCTGGTTCCCCTAAGTCCGGTTCTCTCTTGAGGTTGTTCTTTTGGTTTCCTGGGGTTATGAGCCCAAGTGTCGTGGTTCTGTGTGGTTAGTTCGTTCAGGGCTTTAGGAAAGATCCATGGATCCTGCGTCTTTTCAGTTGGATACCTCGTCAGAGACGGGTGAAGCTCCGATGGGAGAGCATGGTGGGGATTCTGTGGATGAGCTTTTTGCTCAGGCGTTGGATGGTCTGACGTTTGGGGCCAATGTTACTGATGCAGCTGGTGGAGGCAATGGTACAGGCGTTGCCACTTCGGCTACATTGGAGGACAATGGGTCTGGTACAGTCTCTGGACCTACAATATCATCTTCTCAGGTGGACGGGAATGGTGATACCCTTACGACAGTTGCTCCTGGTACAACAGCTGGTGCAGTGATTTCCACAGGTTTGGGTGATGGGCCCTCAACAGTTCCTGATACAGCGGTTGCACAATCGGTCAGTGGTCCTGGTCCATCAGCTAGTGGAAGTGTGCTGCCGGCGCCAGAAGGTATCATGGCAGCTACAAGTACAAGCACAGAGGTTTTTCAGCAAAGTACCGGGCCATCAACAGTTCCTGGTACAGCGGTGGCACAATCGGTCAGTGGTCCTGGTCCATCAGCCCATATTGGTTTTACCAACGTGCCGTTTCCTGGAGGTCATTTTGACAGTGGAACAGGCGAGCAACACTTGACTGGGCAGATGACACACTGGACTCCAAATAACGCTGCAGTGCAAGGCAACAATCCTGGACTGGCGTTTAACACCTACGAGCAGATTCGAGCTTTGGGACAACCGCTACATCGGCCTGAACCAGCCCCTGCACAAACAGATTGGATGGGCCCGATGAGACAGATGCTGGGAGATTTGCTGCAGCCTTTAACTTCGAGGTTGGATGTGTTGGAGCAGGATAGACAATCTTCTCAGTCGTCGGCATTGGGAGCAGTGGATCAAGCGGCTTTAGCAAGAATGTTTGCTGGTTTAAATCTGGAACGACAGGACTCTGCGGGTTCTCAGGCCCAGGCTGCTTTGGGGAATCTCCAACCTAGGTCGTCCGATTCGATGCGGTCGGCTAGGTCTCATCCACTGGAACTCGTACCCCGGTCGTGGCGACAGAAGGACCGGAGCGATACACGATTGCTACGCCTCCTGGTTTGGGACAGCCTGCAAGTGTGGCCAATGTTTCTTTGGATGAAAAGGATCGTGAGTTGGTAGCGTTGCGAGTTCAAGTACAACAGCTACAGATGCAATTGCAACAGGTTCTGGCCAGAGAAGCTGCGAGGGCTGGGGAGACTGCACCCTTGGCGGAAGCAACGCCTCCTCCACCACCGCCACTTCCCAGCAGCCACCATACACCTGGTGGCACACGTGTTCCTTCGGGGCCTTCGATGGCTATACCCAAGGTTCCTGGTGTAACAGCTGGAGAGGATACATCGTGGCAGGCCATGGGACCGGCAGTTTGGGAGGTGGTACCGCCACCGCCACCACTACCTCCGGAGATGAGGGCTAGACCAAGGGCCTTAAAGTCTGAAGATTCAGCGGCCTTGATGCCTTCGGAGGAGACCGCCCGAAGTATTCAGGATCTGCCTAAGCTGGAGATCTCCAAGGGCAACACCGAGGATGCTGGAATGATTCTTGGAGACTGGCTGACGGTGGTCAAACCGATGATGGCGGGAATTTCAGCCACGGCAGCAGAGTGGTGGGACCAGGTTACAGGCACGGCCTACAACTATTACGATGATTGGCTGGCCGCCTCGCCGCTGAAGAGGTTGGAGCTCCGAGACAAGGTGATGGGGCTGACAGCACTGTTTGAGCACTCCAGGTGGTCACGAACTGAACAACGAGGCGCGGTGCTCATGTTGGCGGCGTTACCTGCAGATGTCAAAGAGGAAATGGTAACCATCCGAGCGGTGCAAACCATTCCTATGCTGTTTCGGCTGCTGACCAAGTATCAACCGGGAGGAGCAGGGGAGAAGCAGGCTTTGCTACGAACGTTAACTGCTCCAGCGGCGGTGAACACGGCGACGGACGGCATCGCTGGAATCAGAAAGTGGTCCCGAGCCCTTACCAGAGCTCAGGAGCTGAAACTGGCACTCCCAGACCCAACACTGCTGGTTAAAGCACTGGACCAGATTACCGCTGCGGTCATCACGGGGCAAAGCTTATTCCGGCTGTCAACTTTTCGGTTGGAAAACAAGATTGACTATGCCCCTACCCTGTCATCTACCAAGTCCTTAGCGCAGATGTTGTTGGCGGAACTGGAAATGGTTACTGGCTCTGAGCTTGGAGGACGAAGACCTAAGGTGGCGGCCATGGAGACAGAGGCAAAAGGAAAGGGCAAGGGCAAAGACAAGGGACAGCGGGAACATGGGCAATGCTGGAACTGGATGACACCTAAGGGGTGTCGAAAGGGTAATGCCTGCTCCTTTCCGCATGACAAGGCCAGGATGGTGGGGAGGTGTTACAACTGTTCTGCAGAAGACCACCAGAAGGCCAACTGCCCTTATCCTACCACCTCAGCAGACACAGTCGCTGCCAAAGAGACCAACGACAAGGCCACGGAAGCAAAGGGCAGAGGCAAGCACAAGGGAAAGCCCAAGCCCATCGTGAAGAAGGTGGAGCCGGACGAACCAGCGTCCTCTACAACTTCCTCTTCATCCTCGACGGCCCAGGCAGCTTTTCTTCAGGAGGCATCCGAGCTCATCAAGACGATGAGATTGGCCGCGTTACGAGGTGAAACGGATGGCTGGGGATTGCTGGATGGTGGAGCTACGGCCTGCCTCAGAAAGGCAAAGTCCAATCGGGAGTTCCAACGTGCTGCCCCGATTACAGTGGCCCTGGCTACCGGCTCAACACAGCTCCGGATTAACGATGCTGGCACGCTGTTGACCAACGATCCCTCCACGAGCCCCATAGTGGCCATGCACGAGTTGATCCAGCTGGGTACAGGAGTGACCTGGGATCAAGGGGGCATCTGCATCAAGGTCCCAAAGTTTGGCCAGCTTCCAGTACGATTGGCTACAGGATGCCCAGAAGTTCCCGAAGCACTGGCCTTGAAGCTCATTGAAGATATTGAGCAGAAGAAGCGGGACAAGATGGCCTTCGTGAAGGAGCTGCGAGTCCAGAAGGAAGATGGAGGTGGCCTGGAGCAGGAAGGGACTATGGTGTTTGAGGATCCCATAGCCATGAAGCGCTGGTTGCAAGATCAGTTTTTGCATCTGCCTGAGGGGGTCATCGATGCCCTAACTGTTCCTGCCTATGCCAAAGGAAATGACTGCTTGCCTTGGAGCCGGAGGACAAGGAAGGCCATGATGGCTTCGAAGTTCATCGTACTGAACCTGTTTGCTGGCAAAACCCGGGGCTTCTTTCAGCACTATCTGGATGGCAAGGGTATGGATGGGTGTTACGTTATCGACGTGGACCTGCCGGAAAACCTACTGTGCGACCAAATGTATGGTTTTTTGTTGGAGTTGGCCCGAAGTGGCCATGTCAAAATGGTGATGGGCGGACCTCCAGACAAGACGTTTGAGGCACCCAAGCAATGGAGGGGGAATGATCCTCAAGACCGACTTGGCAGATCTGAGCTCGGTCCTCGCGACCTGCGGGCTGTGGAAAAGGAGAATGTCCTGATCCTGAGGCAGTTGGTGCTGTACATGGTCGCAGAGGAAGCAAGGAGGCTTCACCACAACAGCCAGGCGGTGGGTCTGGTGTTGGAACACAAGGCGCCAAACAATGGGGAAAACACCGAAGCTTCGAAACCGGAAATCTGGAATTGGCCAGAAGTACAACATTGTCAAGTGAAATACAAGTTGGAAAAGCTGGAAGTCGACTTTGGCGATTTGGGTCACCGGACCACGAAACAGCAAGGACTGCTGGTATCGCACAAGTTGTACTTCGATGAGGTTTCAATGGTGAACTGCAAGGACTGTGGTTCGGGGGAGGAAGGAATGGATCCTCAAGAAATGACCAAAGGGCATGAGTGGCCTGATGGTTTGAAGTGGGCAGTTCTACAATTGCTGCTGCGCTTGGTCCCGGGGGGGCTATCAATCCATCGTCTGGATACAAAGTTCCGACAACATGTTGCCCAAGGCCATATTCCCTTTCGTCGTGATTGCCTACACTGCCTAGCAGGTGGAGCCAAAGACGGCCAACATCGGAGACTGCCTATCAGTGAAGCCTACACGATTAGCGCCGATCTGAGTGGTCCCTACACGGTGGGCTTGGACGAGTATGGTCGGGTAAAGTACATGTGCACGATGGTTTACACCATTCCGGTCTTTGCAGATCTGGAGCCGGAACCAATGGTGGAAATTCCTGAAGGAGGTGGTCAAGCTGAAAAGACCAGGTCTTCAGAGGCAGTCAATGAGGCCGCACCATTACTGGACGATGAAGAGTTGGTGGGTGTAGACACCACATCGCTGTTGGGCGAGGACACACCGGATTATGAGCCGGACTTGGATGATGAGCGGTGTTCCCAACTGGATGAGCCACTACCACCTCAGGCAAAGGATGAGGAAGCCGTCGTCCTAAGGGATTATGGGCTGGACTGCGAGGAGGACTGGAATGATGAGGTGGATCCTGGTGAATGGGAGTGCAACGAGGAGGTCCTGGAGGAGGAATTGCCCAAGGAGAACCTCACGGACTTTCAGAAGCGCCTCGTTCAGGAACAAGCTGAAGCCTGGAAACAATATCTGGTCAAGGCCCGCGAACAGGCGGACTCGGTGGCTCCTCAAGACTTGAAGTTGCACAAGCTACAGATGGTGGAGCTCACTTTCGCTGAGAGCCTACGAGACAAGACCCCAGCATCTGTGGTTGGAGCCATAGGTCGCGTCTACAGCAAGCTGAAAATGTGGGGAATGCATGTGGCCAGGTTTCATACTGACAAAGGAGGCGAGTTTCTCAATGCCCCCGTCTGTCGTTGGCTTCAGGATAGAGGAATCTATCAAACCTGTGGACAGGGCGGATCCTACAAGCAAAATGGCCGGGCAGAAGCTGCAGTTGGTATTTGCAAGAGGGCCACCCGAACGTTGCTGCATGGCGAAACGTCGGCCAAGCGACTTTGGCCGGGCGCCTGGAGATGGGTGGCTGAACGACGCCTTCGCAGGGCCTTAGCTCGACTGGGCATGCCTGTCAAGCCTTTGGTTCCATTTGGGACGGTGGTGTGGATCCGCAAAAGACACTGGCATAAGGCTGAACAATGGGATGATCGTGTCCACAAAGGCGTGGTGATTGCCCCAGCACAACATGTTTCCAGGGGCTATGTGGTGAAAGTGGGAAATGACTTCTTCACGACAACCACGCTGTTTCAAAATGTGCAAATGGCGGATACTGGTGCAATTTCAGCCATGGATGAGGTGGAAGTGGATGCTGTGCCTCCCCGACAGCGAGCTCGCGGCAAACAGGGATTGGCCTCATTATCGGTAGCACCAGCAGCACTGTCCTGTCCAGGGCATGACAGGGAGCAAACTGGACACAATCTGGTACAAGCTTGGCAAAAGGCGGACTCCTGGATCTCTGGACCCTTGCAAGAAACAATCGAGTGGCTGCAGGATTCCTTGAGCGGGACAAAGTTACGCAGCGACCGCCAAACCTCTGAAGGCCTCTACATCACCAATGGGGTTTACAGGCGAGGGGGAGTCATTGGGATCACAAATACCACAACCCAACAACCTGATCGGCTGCGAACTCAGGTCTTGAATGCCATCCTTGCGGCGGCTTTCCCAACTGACACCTGGACCTCGTCTACCCTTTCGGTGAACAATTGGCTGGGGCCGCATCGTGATATCTTCAATCAGCGTGGGACGAATAATCTGCTGGTATGCCTTTCACCCTCCATTTCTATCTGGACTGAAGTGGAACCACCATTCACTGGCCTGGGCTCGGAAGAGTTGGTCTGGAAGGAGGTTCGCCCAGGCCTCTGGAAGCCGGGCCAGATTCATCGCCTTCGTTGCGGGGACTCGATGAGATTGGATCCGCGCAAGTGGCACGCTTCGGAAGATGGTGAAGAAAAGGGCCCTCGAGTGCTGGCGGTGGCTTTCTCCTTGGCAGTGCACGCCAGGTTGGAGCCTGGAAAAAGGGCCAGCCTGTATTCTGCAGGTTTCCCATTGCCCGCTATAGCAGGCACTGGGGGGGGTATAAGCAAGATTTGAGATCGAGTTTGAGTTCAGCCTCGCCCTCGAACACCAGCGCCACGACTGCCCCTAGGCCAAGGGTCGCCAAACTTCGCCTGCGACAGAGAGAGGAAGGAGAAGCCGATGGGCCTGCGAGGCAAGTGGAGCATACACAGATTCAGTACACTGTGTTGGATGCTGCAACTGCGGATCGGTTGTTTCAGGAGAGATGGACCCATGAGCAGGCCAATGCTCACGACCTGGATCAACATCCCTTGCAGCGCTTTGTGGACGATTGGGAAGGTGAATGGTCCCCAGTGCTCCCACCGGATGGCATCCTCCCTACGACGGAAACTGTCGACCAGGCGGCCTCAGCAGCCTACGAGTATCGCTCCAGGTGGGCAGGTTTGCTACCAGATCCGGAGATCGACCCCAATCAAGTTCTGAGGGACCCAAGTATCCGATTGGACCGGGTCAATCCGCCTGAGGAGGGAATGCAGATCGATCCTGTAATTCAGAGGCATTTGGTTGATGAGAATGATCCAGAATCAAGGAGGCGGGCGTTAACAGATGATCGGCCGGATCTCACCATGGCGACGATTATCAACTACCGCTACATGTATGACGATGAAAATCAGCTGGAAATTCATCAGTTTGCCATGATGGTAAATCATACCGTGGGCTACGAGGAGGTACCCCACTGGCAACCCCTCGACATCGTCATTCGGTCCGAGGTCCTCTACGAGCTGCAAGAACCTCAGCAAGCAGAAGAAAACGAGGAGGAGCCTCCAGAAGATGATGAAGATGTGGATCAAGGAGACGATGAAGATGATGATCCACCGGGAGATGGTCCAGATGGCCCAGGTGGAGGTGGACGAGGCCGGTCGAGAACGCCGGAAATCCGGTACGAGGACTATAGAAATGTTCGGCCTCGCTATCAACTTCGTCTAGAACACAGTGATGCCCTGAAAATGCTGGATGCTGCAGAAAGTTTTTTGGTTCCGGAGGAGGCGGGAATGTTGTATCAAAGCAAAAACAGCCTTGGAACCGGGGGAGCAGCGACTGGCGTCGTGGGACATGTTGTGGCCTCCGAGATACCCATTGGTTTTGAAGCTGATGAGCAGAGCGACCTGCTGGATGGCATGCAGCTGGGATTGAAAAGGTTAGGGCTACACGAACAACAAAAGCTGCAGCAAGACCTTTGGGATCAATCCAGCTTGGACGAGGAGCCGGACACTTGGACCTTGAAGGATCAAGTCACGCAGGTACGGGCCATACACGAGCAAGCGGACCAGGTGGAAGATGATCTTCGACTGTTGAAAAGCATGTCTGTGGAAACAAATGTTGGAGGTACGGGCGCGCCTACTGATGTGTTTCCGGAGGTGTTCTTGCAAACGAAGACAATTCAGCAAGCCCAGGTACTGCAAGAGCTGCCAGCGTGGACACCAGCGATGAGTGCTGAGTATAACACGATTCGCCATGAGAAGGCTGCCATAGAGCCAATCACCGAGCAGCAAATCCGGGTCATGGAGGAGGACGACAGCCTGATCGTGAAGAGGATTCCGGCAAAAATGGTGTTCACAAGAAAGGCGGCCAGTGGACAACGCAAAGCGAGGGCATGCGCTTGTGGGAACTTTCTCCAGGCCGAGGAAAGCAGCAAAACAAAGCAGGAGCTCCGGGAGGAGGTATATGCGGCTGGTATCGACATTACTGTGCTGCGTACCATGCTTGCTGTGGGAGCTCGTCGTGGCTGGAAGGCTGGAACGACGGACATCAAGGGGGCCTTCCTGAATGCCCCGCTGCTTCAGCGGACCAAAACCAAAACAGAACGCATCATTTTGGACCCGCCGAAAATCCTGTCCCGAGCTGGGATTATCCCTCCGTATGAAAAGTGGTTGGTGACCCGTGCATTATACGGATTGGACATTTCGCCTAAGAGCTGGGCAGTGTTTCGAAATCAACAACTTAATGGCCGGAGATTTCAGAGTGGAGGGGCGTGGTACACCTGGCAGGCTTGTCGCACAGATCAAAATTTGTGGAGAATTTTATCCGAGGATGGAAGATTGTGCGGCCTGGTTTCCATCTATGTCGATGACATTTTGGGAGTCATGGAAGATGGTGTACTACAATCGTGCTTCAGCGATCTGTCGCAGCTCTGGGCATGCTCTACACCAGAGTACGTGGCCCAAGGATCGGTTCGTTTTTGCGGATTCGATATATCGGAAGGATCTGATGATCGTCGTGGATTTTTGCTCCGGCAGGAAGCGTATATCGACGAAACTCTTGGAACGATTCGAGAGCGAGCATCAAGGCAGCCTACGAACTTCCAAGGTTCCTGCATTGAGGTATGATCTTCCTCATCACAAAAAGGAGATGGATCCTCTGCAGGTGAAGCTGGCCCAAAAGCTGATTGGTGAGTTAAATTGGATTGGAACCCGTACAAGACCCGATATCATCTTTGCCATCAGCAAGGCGGCTCAGTGCATTACCAGGGATGCTGTATTGGCGGTGGAAGCAGCAACTCAAATCTTCAAGTTCCTCAAAGCCACCAAGGAGGAGGGCCTTCGCTATGTGGCCAATCCGGACTCTTTTGGGAAGCATCAGGAGTTAAGGGTGCCTAGGAAAGAGGCGTTGGTGGAGGTTTTTACTGATGCCAGCCACGCTCCCGATGCCGGACGTTCCCAAGAATGTGTACATGTTTTTGCTGCAGGCCAATTAATTGGTTGGTCGTCCAACAAGCAAACTATGACCAGCCTCAGTGCAGCAGAAAGCGAACTGTGTGCAGTGTTGGAAGGGGTAGCTTATGGTGAGGGAACCAAATGTGTTTTGGAGGAAATCTTGCAGGTTCCTGTTCAGGCTGTGATCTACTGCGATAATGCTGCTACGGTTGCCCTAGTCACAGGAAGCTCCAACCTTTGGCGGACCCGAGGGTTAAAGATCAAGGCTGCAGCACTCCAGGAGCGATTACAATGCGATATTTGGCAGATGTATCACCTTGATGGTGTTTACATGACCGCAGATTTGGGCACAAAACCCCTTACTGCGAGTAGAGTGGACGAGCTGAGGAAGCTGATCAACATGGGAGGGCCAACAAGCTGTCGACCTCAAGCTAGCAGGCTGCAAGCGACGAACATGCTGAAGATTTTGGTTTGTTTGGCCATGTTGAGTACAGTGGATGGTGCAGCAATGGAGCAAGCAATGACAATGGATGAGATGGCGACAGTCGTCATGATGAACTTTGGGCAGACGGCGATTTGGATGGGCCTGACTGCTATGGTGCTCAGTATCCTCTTTTTGTGGGAAACAGCATGGTTTTTGGCAGGATATCAGAGGATTAAGGCCCGGTCCAAGGAAGACCCGTCCTCGCTACCATCGTCTTCCGCTCCAACATCCACTGGGATGGAATCAACCACGGCCACTGGGACGGCGTTGAATACATCCACTGGGATGACCTCGAGCATGCCTCCTGGAATGATGCTGACTCCATCCACTGGGACATCATCGGCTCCTACGGCTTCTTCGTCGGCGTCTATGCCTCCACGCAAGGCGCCCCCAGTCCGGCCACCACGTTCGGTGGAGCCAGCCGGATCCGAGGATTATTGGACGACCCGAGGGGGATGGCATGTACGGGTCCATCGACAACCACGAATCCAACTGTTTGACCCCAGCGATGCTGCCAGACCCTTCGGGTTGGATGAGTTGACTGGTGACCGCGTTACCTATGTCACCTTTCAAAACGATGGTGAGACCCAGGTCATCCGAGATATCTTCCGTTACAAGGTGGATGCCAAGCGACGACTGGACCGCACTTGGAAGGGAGTCACGGAGTTCGTCATTCGTTGACTGGCTGGGAAATGGCGATATTCTTTACTGGCGATTTCAATGGAGGCTTTTGACCAGGTGCCTCGCCCGAAGGTCAATGGAGGCTTTTGACCAGGTGCCTCACCCAAAGGTCACAAAGATGATCCGATGCATTTGTGCATCAGCTCAGGGGGAGCCTGGAAAGCTGGCATGGCCCCTGCAGCAAGGATGACACGCACAAATCGATTGGCTCAAGATGAAACAGGGTCACAGGGTTGCCGGGGTGGTGGGCTTAGGCCTGTCCCCAGTTGGGTTTCCCTTAGGTGCCTCTTGTTCGGGGTTTCGGGGTGGTGTCGTTTGGGGTTTGGGGTTCCCGAGCTTAGGCTGGTACTCCTCTTTTGGCCCCTACCTTCTCCCTGGTTCCCCTAAGTCCGGTTCTCTCTTGAGGTTGTTCTTTTGGTTTCCTGGAGGGGTTAGGGGTTAGGGTTTAGGGTTCAGGGTTCAGGGTGGGTTAGGGGTTAGGGGTTAGGGTTTACTACTAATTGCTTAAGACTCCCAAATAATATGAAATGTTCTTCGTTATTGGGGTAATGCATGGATTATTATTTTTCTTTTGGTGTTCTTGCTTAGGGTTTTGGGTTTTTGGTTTTGGGGTCCTTGAGTGCAAGCTGCTTGAGACCCTTGTAGCAAGGAACGGCAGGGGCCAGCCTCCCACGCTGCTTACAAGGCCCATTTGATAGGGTTAGGGGTTAGGGTTTAAGGTTTAGAGTTTAGGGTTTAGGGTTTGGGGTGGGTTTGTGGCCTCCCCGTTGCTCGGCAACCAGTCGAGAAAAAGCACTACTCCTTGCGAGGGACACCCCCCGCAAGAGACCCTAGTTGCCAAGCAAGGGCCCTGAGGTTGCAGGGACGGGGCCCTAAACCTTCAACTTGGGATGTTCCAGCTAACAGTCTCAGTTGCCCTAACACTAGCAGTCCTTCATAGGGATTGTAGTACCCCCTATTGTAATTCCCCTTAGTAGAAGGGGGCCCTAAACCCGTAAGAAGCCCAGGTTCAGGGCTTCTAGCACCTGGAAGACATCAAGCCCCCCGGGCTCGAACACCCTAAACCCTGAACCCTGAACTCTGAACCCTGAACCCTGAACCCTGAACCCTGAACCCTGAACCCTGAACCCGAATCCCCACAAAGCCCCCAAACCCTCCAAACGCCCCAACACCCTACACCACCGGTGCAGTGCAGGCCTTCCCCATGCGTCCGGAGGCCTTGATGGAAGCTTTGGGCAACGAACAAGGCACACAAGCCCCGAATCCTCAATCCTACAAGGCCTTGTGAAGGCTCGCAGGTAGATAGAGAAGGGCTAGAAGTAAGGCATAACCTACATGGCTCGAACAACTCTACTTGTAACTACCCATGAAACTCCAAGTAAGTCCCAAACCTGGCCTCTCCGTAAGAGTTTTTTTTTTTTTTTTTGGGGGGGGGGCTGGTTTCATAACCTGGGCCATCGTATTTTCACCCAGCCAGCGGCCCATCCCTAAACATTGCACCGCACGCCAAAAAAACTTATGTTGGGATGATCCCCCGTATCCCAATTAGCATCCCTATTACAGACTGTTGGCATAAGGGGGGAAAATCCCAAATCTTATGAATCAGTTTTTAGGGTCTCGTCCCGATGGAAGTAGACTGCCTGGGGTTCATCTCGGTAGTTCTCTTGAATTAGGGTTTTGGGTTTTGGGTTTAGGGTTTAGGGTTTAGGGTTTAGGGTTTAGGGTTTGGGGGTCCTTAAATTCCGAGGGCGCCGTACGATATAGGATAGGACCCAAACAGGGACCCTAATTTAGAAACCCTATAGTCTGCAAGAAGAAGCAGGTTCAGGGTTTATGGGATGTATAATAGTGTTTAAGCGTTTAAAAATGAAGCAAAACCCTTTTAGGAACCTAAATAATCCCCTTATACGCCCTGTGCAACTCTCCATTTTTTACAGACATCGTTCCTATCTTGATGGTTATGAGGTCTATTGAAAGATGTTGGTCTTGTTTCACTGATGCACAGCCCTCCTCCTTGATGTGCTATTCACTTTCCACAGTCCTGTTGGGAGCCCTTCTGCAGAAAATACGCCCTATACGCACTAAACCCCATTGTACGGTTCATAGGGTTTAGAGTTCGGGTTTAGGGTTTTTTTGGGTTTAAGGTTTAGAGTTCGGGTTTAGGGTTCAGGTTTTAGGGTGAGGGCGGATGCAGGCATCGTATCCATCAATGCCGTTGAACCTCAGCTCGCAATTGAACGGCGGTTGAGGATTTGGGGTTGAGTTAGGGTTTCGGGTTTAGGGTTTAGGGAGGGTTTCGAGTTTGAGGGTACCCTAAACTCTAAGCACCCAAACCCTAGAGGGTTTTTGGGGTTTCATGTCTTGGGGCCACCGGGTTTGGGGGACTCCGGGCTTGTGGGCTGAGTTTTTTGTTTAGGGTTTAGCATTTTGGGGGTTTGATTAGGGTTTAGGATTTTAGAGTCTATAGTCTATAGGTTTAGGTTTGAGGTTTAGGGGTTACGTGTTAGGGGCTTCGGTTCAGGAGGCTTGCCTGGCAGCCTTGCCTGCAAGATGGCCACCCCCCTTGCTGCAAGTAAGTGGAGGCTGTCCTACTGAAGTAGGGTATATATATATATATATATTTCTTGTACCCCCAAAAGGACACCAGGTATATACACTCACCAATATTAAAAAGGAACCTTATGTACACTCACCAAAAACAGTAATATAAACCCTGCTTCACATGAGGTCGTAGATCTGAAGTCTTTTTTGCGTGTAAAAAGGGTTGGTCCCATTCTGAAAGCTATACCTATATGGGGACCCTGATTTGGCAGAACCTACGTCAGCCCCCATCCCTAAACCCTAAACCCAAAACCCAAAACCCTAAACCCCAAAACCCTAAACCTGTTGATCTAAACCCAAGAAATTGCAGCATTCTGCAGTCGGCTCGGACACCCGATCCAGGGCTTCCCCTGCTACCGCCCTCGATGCTACGCCCCTAGATTCCCCCATAATTGAGGCTACTCAGGGAGAATTCATCCTAATTAAGGTTATTTCGGCGGGGGAACCTGAGGGGGTAGAACATCTGCACGCCCCAAGGGCCCCAAACGCACAACCCTCAACGGCTAGGACACAGAGTGGGCCCTTGTTCCTTTTGTTCAAGTGTATGGTTTAGGGTGTTAGGGTTTAGGGTTTGGGGTCAGTGGAAAGTCTTGGCAAGGGCCCTTGGGCTCAGGGTTTTTTCGGCTTTTAGGGCTTTTAGGGTTAAGGGCGTTTCGATACAGAGCTAGGGTTTAGGATGTGTGTAAATCCCAAGTGGTGCCCTTGTATACCCCAAGCGTCTCAGGCGGAGCAGAACTTCGACTCCTCCCCCGAGGCCACACACAAGCTCGAGGAGCCCTTAGGGATCCAAACCCTATAGGGTTTAGGGTTTAGGGTTTCGGGTTTGGGGTTTAGGGTTAGGGATCGGAAGGATTGGTAATACCCTGGGGCCCTGATTCGGGGCTCTCATTGTAAGGTCTTTGGGCAAAGGCCTTTGCATAAGAGGTTTGTGGGCTTTGGATAGTATCCCCTTTCTACTTATACTACAAGAACCCCTTCAAAAAACCTATTCTAATTGTACGGCCCTTATACCTACAAATCCTAATTGTCCGAAAACCTGTCAGCCCTCTATACCCTAACTAAACCGTTTCAAGTCCTGAATCAGCTGGGCAGGCGGCACAGACAGAGCCAATTGAAACGTGGCGACTTTGGGGGTCGATGGAAGCACCCGCTAAACCCTAAGCCCGAAACCCTAAACCCTGTAGCCCGAAAGAAGCTGCAACAGCGGGGTCCCCGATAAAGTTCTGGCGGACGAATTGGATTTTAGAACGACCGTGAAGCTGAGGAGAGAGAGAGGTGTACATATATCTACATATTATATATATTTATTTATTCATTTATTTTATTTATTTTTTCATATTAACCATTATAATACATACATACCCAGGATGGGCTTAGGTTTCCTTACACGTCGCTTTAAATCGAAAAGGGGACCCCTTGTTCTTTCTAGGTTACTCTTGCGTCTTAGATACATGTGTTTGTTTGTCGTAGAAGGGTGTAGGTTTCACGATGTTGCTGTGCCGACATATGTTGAGACGTCCTCTCTCTCAAACCCTAAGCCCTAACCCGCAACCCTTAAACCCTAAACCCTAAACCCTAAACCCTAAACCCTTGCTTGCGTGACTGCTCACGAGGAGCTGGCGCACCGCGCGGGCTACGGCGACATGGACATCAGCGATCTCCGGCACAGCCGCGAACCTCGGGGACTTAGCCTAAACCCTAAACCCCAAACCCTAAACCCTAAACCCTAAACAGGGTTTAGGGTTTAGGGTTTAGGGTTTAGGGTTTAGGGTTTAGGGTTAGGATAAAAAAGGTTTCAATGGTTCCATATACCCCTAGGACACAGAGTAGGCCCTTATTCCCTTTTTTAGGGGCCCGGTTCTAGACGCTCATAGGAGTTATAGGAGCATGGGGTGAATTACCGCTTTGATGGCTCCGGAATTGCAGTAGCATACCTCAAGAACCCAAAACCCAACTTTTTTGTAGGTTCCCCAAGAATCTTGCAAGGGGTTTTAAAATAAGAAGAGCCACTAAGAAGAACCTGCAACAAGTAGGTTTAAGGTTCTTAAGGTAGGGTATATTGACCCCAATCTTGGGGCTCAACATTATGAGCCCTTGGGCTGTTTGGGGTATACAAGGGGTCCCCTTTTTAAGGGCCCATGCCCTAAACCCTAAACCCTACGGTGACGTTTTTTAAATAAGTGGAGGGCGGCCAACCAGCAACGGCCAGGGGGGTAGTATAAAAGACCAGTTTAAATCCGCATGTTTTCGTGTTTATGCACTAGCCCCCTCCAGCCAAGCCCCCCTCCAGCCCAGCCAACACCCCACCCCCTCCAAGCCCCCCTCCAGCCAACCGCCCACCCCCTCTCCAGCCAACCCCCACCCCCCTCCCGCCAACACCCTCAAACCGCCCTCTCTCCAGCCAACCCCCCCCCTCCAGCCAACCCCCTCCCCACCTTCCTCACCCTTCCTCTCCCAGCCAACCCCCCTCCAGCACCCCCCCCTCCAGCCAACCCCCCCCCTCCAGCCAACCCACCCCTTCCACCAAACCCCCCCTCTAGCACCCCTCCCCCCTCCAGCCAACCCCCTCCCCAACTTCCTCTCCCCCCTCCAACACCCCCCCCATCCAGCCCCAAAATACCCTCCAGCCAAAGCCCCCCCAGCCAACACCCCCGCTCCAGCAGCACCCCTCCAACCCCAGCCGGTTTCCACCAGCAGCCAACCAGCCAACACCCCTCCCCCACCCAAAACGCCTGGCCAAGCCCCCCTCCACAGCCAACCGCCCCCATCCAGCCAACACCCCCCAAAACCCTCCAGCCAAAGCCCTGTCCAGCCAACACCCCCCCCAAACACCCGCCTAGCCAAGCCCCCCTCCACAGCCAACCGCCCTCATCCAGCCAACACCCCCCCAAAACACCCTTCAGCCAAAGCCCCCTCCAGCCAACACCCCCCCTCCAGCCAGCCAACCTCCACCCAGCACCCCTCCAAACCCCAGTTATTTCCACCAGCCAACCCCCTCCAGCCAACCGCCCAGCTCCAAACCCATTGCCCCCAAGAAAAACACCCTTTCAGCCACCCCCCTCCACCAAACCCCCCTTTCCAACCCTTCCAGCCAACACCCCCCTCCAACTTAAGAATATTCAACACTGAATTAAAAACACTGAATTGCATAAACTTTCCAGAACCCCAAGCCCGAAAACACCAGAACAGGAAGGGTGGGGTTTGGCTGGAGGGGGGTTGGCTGGAGGGGGGGGTGTTGGCTGGAGGGGTGCTGGAGGGGGGTGGGTTTGGCTGGAGGGGGGGTTGGGGGGGAGGGGGGTTTGGTCGGGTTTGGCTGGAGGGGGGTTGGCGGTTGTTGGCTGGAGGGGTGCTGGAGGGGGGTTGGCTGGGAGAGGAAGGGTGAGGAAGGTGGGGAGGGGGTTGGCTGGAGGGGGGGGGTGCTGGAGGGGGGGTGGTGGAGGGGGGGGTTGGGAGGGTGGGGTTGGCTGGAGGGGATGGAGGGGGGGGTGCTGGAGGGGAGAGGAAGGGTGAGGAAGGTGGGGAGGGGGTTGGCTGGAGGGGGGAGGGGTGCTGGAGGGGGGTTTGGTGGAGGGGTTGGCTGGGTTGGCTGGAGGGGCTTGGCTCGGCTTTTGGGGGGGGCTGGGGGGGGAGGGGGTGTTGGCTGGAGGCGGTTGGCTGGAGGGGGTTGGTTGGTGGAAACGGGCTGGGTTGGAGGCGTGCTGGGTGGAGGTTGGCTGGCTGGAGGGGGGGGTGTTGGCTGGAGGGGGCTTTGGCTGGATGGGGGCGGTTGGCTGTGGAGGGGGGCTTGGCTAGGCGGGTGTTTTGGGGGGGGCTGGGGGGGGGAGGGGTTGGCTGGAGGGGTGGTTAGGGTGTTTGGCTGGGGGCTGGAGAGAGGGCGGTTTGAGGGTGTTGGCTGGAGGGGGTTTGGGTGAGAGGTTGGTGGGGGGGGGGTGTTGGCTGGAGGGGGGGGTTGTTGGCTGGAGGGGGGCTGGGCGCGGGAAGGCTTGCTGGAGGGTCTATTTCCGGATGTTTAAAACGCTGGGCGGCCTGACGCCGCGCTCCACGGAGGTAGTATGAAATACCTGTTTGACTGTTTAGATGTCCGGGTATTTAAAAACAGGCACCGTAAACTTTGGTCCCCAAGGAACATGTGGACGAGGTTGTGTCGGCCTTCCAGGATCTCATGGCCTCGTCGCTTGGAGCAGCCAGCGGTGGTGATTTGGGTGTTTAGGGTTTAGGGTTGGGGGTTTAGGGTTTAGGGTTTGCGGGGGAATAATTTGAACTGTTGTGGTTTAGGTGTCGGGGTTCGGGGGGTCTATGGGGGGGATGGGGGGGGGGGGGGGGGGGGGTACAGGGTTCACAGTTGGGGGATTTTTCGGGCTTGTTCCGGATTGAGTGTGGAGCTCAGGGCATTGACATTGAGGTTTCAGGAGGTGTCCGGTTTAAAGACGTCAGGGCGTGTGAGATTCGGGTTTGTGATGTGCGCGCACAGTACTTTGGCAAACCTGGGAGCAGACCAACGACATCGCAGCAAGCGCAGGGCACACATCTGCGTGCGGAACCTTCAATCTCGTCAGTGCATAGTTGGTGGTTGCGACGAGTTCATTGAAGAGGCAACCCTAAACCCTAAACCCTAAGAGGCACGCTAAGAAGAGCATTCGGCCACGGCCTCGGCGTCCTCGGTGCTTTGATGAGGAACACAACAGGTGCGATGTCGCATACAAGCATGATGGTTGCTCCTGATCTACTGTTTGCCGAAGAACCCCCCCCCCAGAAAATTAAATGTATCATTCCTTATACGGGCAATACAGGGATAATTGTTTCATTTCTGTTTGGGGGGTTCTTAAGCAGATAGTAGTGATAGAATTCTGTTTGGGGGTCAGGTAGGGCTACTTGAGATACGCCACACGTTTTCGAAACTAGCATGTTTGCCTGGGCTGTTAGTTAATGCAAGGGTGTGGGTGGGTGTTGTGTAAAACCCCAACACCCTAAACCCCAAACCCGAAGCCCTACGTACCCAAAGGCTCCCACGTAGCCCCTATAGCTAACCCAGAAAGGAACAACATTGGAGCCTTCAGGTGAACCCTAAGGCTTGTACCCTAATCCCTAAGCCCTAAAACCCAAACCCCAAACCCTAAACCCCAAACCCTAAACCCTAAACCCCAAGCCCCAAACCCAAAAGCCTAAACAAGCCCAACAGCTCATTCTCAGGAAGTTCCCAGCGCTTCCGGAGCCACGGACAGAGGGCGACGCGAAGGGGAAACTCAAAGTCCGAGGGGGTGGGAGGGCTTAGGGTTGAGGGTTTAGAATAGGACTAACAGGGTTTAGGGAAAGGTGTCGAGCCCAGTAGCAAAAGAAGTACAGGGTTTCAGATGCAAGAAGGGTGTTGGATTAGACAGGGAGGAACATGAAGCTCAACACCCATTCCACTATGATGTGCGCGCCGTCATTGCCAGAGCGTTTTCTCTAAGGTATGGGCAACCCCCCTAAACCCTAAGCGTTCGCCGTAACAAGGGAGTCTGAGCTTGCATTTTGCCCAAAGGCTCCTGTGTAGTACCGTTTTGGGTGGTATACGAGAGCCCCCCTACATCGAACCCAACAAGGAACTACATTTGGACCCTTCAGGTAGGGTTGAATCCGAGGTTGGGAGGTCGTAAAAACCCTAAACCCTAAACCCTAAACCCTAAACCCTAAACCCTAAACCCCAAAGCGATTTCGGGTTTGAGGGTTCCGGACTTTGGGGCGGAGTTCCTGGGCAGTTCGGGTGCCCTAAACCCTAAACCCTAAACCCTAAACCCAAAATCCTAAACCCTAAACCCTAAACCCCACCAGACCCCCCACAAACATTTTTTGCTTGTGAGTTGACCCTGAGCCGCAATTTAAACCGCACTTTTTTTTGTGGGGGATGTTTATCGGGATGCGGACGTAGAGATCGTAGACTTCCCAAAGGTCTTCCTTAAGAACCCAAAACCTACTTGAATGCCAGGCTACCTAAGAAACCATAAGGAACAAAAACAATAAACAAAAGCAAACAAAAAGAAAGCAGGTTTTGAGTTCTTAAGGTAGCTGCCCTTCTTATAAAGTTGAACTCCCAACCAGGGTCCTCCCCAGAAAATCAGAAGTTCAACACATCGAAGCAGCTGCCTTCAAGAAGTGGTGACTTTAAGGGCTTTCGAGGGAGGCACCCTAAACCCTAAACCCTAAACCCTAAACCCTAAACCCTACTGAACAAGGGGCTTCACGGGCTTGACATGGGGGTTTACGAAAACAAGGGACCCAGGGACCCTAATACAAACTCACGCCCCCCCCCCCCCCCCCCCCCAAATAGTAGGTTAGGATAGGATTCCCATAGAATACGGACCCCTAGCTGGAGGTCCAACTTACTTTGTGATTTTTTCTTTAGGGTTTAGGGTTTAGGGTCGAGGGTTTAGGGTTTAGTTAGGGTTGAGGGGAAACCCCAAACAAAATAATGAAGAAATAATCCCTGTATTGCCCTTATAAGGAATTACTCTTTTAACATGTATAAGGTAGTTCATTCTGACAGTTTCAACTTTTGTTTCCTTGGGTTATGGGCCAGTAAGGCTAGGAGCCGTAATTCCTTTTTTTTAGGGTTTGGGTTCCCTTTGAGCGCCTTGAAACCCAAAAAGGGCCGCCTTTCATTCCGAGATTACTCTTGGGCCTAGCAAAACCTAAACCCCAACCCTAAACCCTATAACCCTAAACCCTAGCCCTAAACCCTATAAACCCTAAACCCTAAGCCAGTATCCCTTTGAGGTTCTGGACGGTTCTGAGGCACACAAGGAACCTGCCTCGCTTCAGGCTTTGCTGTGCTCCAGACATGGAATCTTAGGGTAGTTTCATGGGCGTTGGATATCAAGGGATAGAAACCCCTAAAGTTGTAACCCTAAACCCTAAACCCTAAACCCTAAACCCTAAACCCTAAACCCTAAACCCTAAACCCTGTGCTCCTAACATGGCCCTTATATTATCCCTTCGGGATCCCTACAAAAGGGTCCCCAAGAACCCAAGGGTACAACCTTAAGGGTCCAAGGTAGAACCCCTAAGATACTATGGTCCCTTACCTCCTTGAAAGGGTTCTGATGTATGGGCCCTTGGGTTCTATAGGGTTTACAAGGGGTCTGTAAGGGGTCCCCTTTTAAAGGCCATATTAAGGGACCATGTAACTATTATAAACCCTAAACCCTGAACTCCATATTCAGGGACCATGTAGCGACCCTTAGTTTGAACCCATGGCGATGGCGATGGCGGCGGAGCATCATGTGACCACGCTGCCGCGCAGATGTTCACAGGCATCTCATGCAAATCGCTAATTTTACAGTAGCTGGTAGATGTCTATACACACGCAAACATATATATATATATGTAAATAAATATATATATATATATATATATATGTATATATGTATGTATAAATAAATATAAAAATAAACATAAATACAGATGTGCAAACATATTTTTGCAAGTTCTGTCATAAGAAACCATGGTATGATAGTATGATAAGCCGTGGTTTGCGGAGGTCAGCTTCCATCCGGTTGAGTGGCTGAGCACAAGACACCTAGCCTGATGCCAGCATACCCTTGCTGCGCGAGACCGGCCCTAAACCCTAAACCCTAAACCCTAAACCCTAAACCCTAAACCCTAAACCCTAAATCCATCCATGAGCCATTTTGGCTTGTCATAGCACGAAGCTGCCGGCCATCATAGCCATGGTGATTCTAGTGCCGGAAATGGTGAGCAGAATGGCTGCAGAGCATGCGAAGTTCCTTGGGGACGACATGAACCCCAAAAGGGTTTTGATGGTCCCCTAAAAGGATGTAGGGTTTAGGGTTTCGGTAGATACCTTAATAGGAATTATAGTAGTATAGGGTATACGGCACCCAATTTTTGAGGTTCATTCGGTCCCCAAGGTTTCAAGACGAAGAGTACGCGAGTGTGCCGGAAGAGGCCAGCAAGGGCGAAGATGAAGGACCACCTCCTCGGGCCCTAAACCCTAAACCCTAAACCCTAAACCCTAAACCCTAAACCCTAAACCCTAAACCCTAAACCCTAAACCCTAAACCCTAAACCCTAAACCCTGCAGTGCGGGTGGCGAAACACTAAGCCCTAAACCCTAAACCCATGAAGGACCACCTCCTCGGGATCATGTCTTGCTCTCCGGTCGCTTCACCACTGTGCCTTGGCGGGTTTAGGGTTTAGGGTTTAGGGTTTAGGGTTTAGGGTTTAGGGTTTAGGGTTAGCGTGCTTTCTGTAGGTCATTTCTGTCCAGAAACAAGCTGAGATGTGCATGTCTACTTGTAACTCGCATTCCTGGAAGGACAATCCCAAGATCAAGAACTACATGGCAAAGGTTCAGCGTGAGCTCAATGCGCTCGGAATCGCCACCTTCATGGTGAACACAAAACGGGACTTTGGCGCGGAGACGATGCGTGGGCTCCTTGGGGACCAAATGAACTCTAAAATTTGGGTCAGATACCTATACTACTATAATTCCTATTAAGGTATACGAACCATAAACCCTTTTGTTAGGGTTCATTTCGTCCCCAAGGCTGGGAGGGGCGAGATGCATGGTGGCATTTTGTAACTCGAGCTATGGCGAGAAGACGAGTGACACCTACGAGACGTACTGTGAGCTGAAGCACGCGTACGAAAATCATGAGATCGACCTCATTCCGGTGCAGTTGTGCACGAAGTGGCCACCTCAACCCCCTGGCCAGGCAGGAAAAGACTTGTGCACCTTCGTGCTAGGGAAGAGCAAGGTGAAGATTAAGGGCCTGGAGAGCGACGACACTTACAAGGCCGCCCACAAGTTGGCTGCAGACATCCGTGACCACATCAAAGGCTTGGGCGTTTCTCGGTCCTTTTCGGCTTTCGATCTGTAGGTTTAGCGAGCGTTCTTTGAGAGGCAAGAGGTACCATGATTTGTAGTCCAGGAAAAGCTGAAGTAAGGTTTTGGATCAAGTGGGCCGTGAACCCCCGCTGGCTGCCGTGCAGGAAAACGAGTGAGGGCCAATATCCTGTTGGCTCACTTTTGTGGTCTTGACTAACATAGTTGGACATTTTTGTCAGTTTCTTCCCACATACAGTCGCTCAATTGCTGAATGCCACCAGTTCCGGCAATATACAGTAGCATTTTTTGGCTGGACCTGGCCTGGCAGAGCCATCGAGATTGTTGAACAATGTCGATTCTAAAGTCGCCCACGCGTGCTAGCCACACGGGCTTGCCATGGCGCGCATGTCGAAGATGTGCTTTGCCACCCCCCCCCCCCCCCCCCCCCCCCCGCCACCCCACCTTGAGCAGGCAATGAGCCGCTTCAGGAGAAAGCACGAAAAAGGGTTTAGGGTTTGGGGTTTAGGGTTTAGGGTTTAGGGTTTCGGTTTAGGGTTTAGGGTTTAGGGTTTAGGGTTTAGGGTTTAGGGCACATGTTCCACAGATTGGGCTGCAGTCCTCAACTGGTAGGTCAGGTGCCGCAAAACCCCTGAGACCCTGAACCCTACGGCCCTATGTCATGTGGTCATTTCTCTAAAATCTGGGTCCCTTTTGGGGTCCTATTCTAAGACGGCCCCTCTTATTCAGCGTACCCAAAAAAGGGACCCTGGGTTGAGGGTTTTGGGTTTACGGTGTCGGGTTTAGGTTTGAGGGCTGGGGCTTGTCTGGCAGCACTGACAGGAGTCCGGATGCACAAAGGGCTGAGGGGATGCGTGGCTCTTGCCCCAGGAACCGGATCTGAGGAGGTATTTTGGAGGCTTGAAGAGTCCTGGGTTTCAAGAGTTCGGGACAGTTTTGGACGTGGTTTTCCCTGTGCCCCCAGTTTCATCGACTTCAATGTACAGCGTTGATTCTTGGGCCCTTTGGGGCCACCGGGCCGGGTTTAGGGAACGAGTCCTAAAACTCTGAGGCCCAGAACCGCCCCTCTGCCTGTTTCCCGAAAGCAAGGTGGCCACGTCGCGGCCAGGTACCTTCAAGTTCGACAGGAGGAACAACTGAGAGGCTTCACCAAAGTAGTCCCTAGATCAATAGAGCAAGCCCTAAACCCCAAACCCTAAACCCCAAGCCCCAAACCCTAAACCCTAAACCCCAAACCCTAAACCTTAAGCCCTAAACCCTAAACCCTAAACCCTTGGGGCAAGGCCCGCAGCAAGGGAGGTCCCATCTTGCTTGAGAGTAGAGACAAGCAGTCGAGAGGGCCAACTTGTGATACTCCACACGGGGCGAAACTAGTCACACACCCTGTACTACCCAAAGACTCCAATGTAGTTCCTTTTTGAGTTAGTTATAGGGGGTTCTAGTATACTACCCCAAAAAGGTACTACATAGGAGCCTTTGGGTACTACTGGGTTTTGGAGTACTATACTTTAATACTTTTTTGGGTTCTGGGTTCCTATTATGAACAAGTATATGCTTTTTTTTCAGGGTCTACTCCAAAGTAGGGGCTATAGTTCCTATTAAGGCGGCTATATGTTGAGGCATATACAGGGGCTTATATAGCGGAATATGAATAAGGGTCTTTCTTGGGGTTGTTTAATACCTCGGTAGGCATTTTGGGACTTTTTTGATATGGCCCCTTATCGGGTTTAAGAGGATCATATTCCGGAAAATTTTTCAGATGGTTTTAAGGGCCATCGTAGCAGTCTGTTTGCCTGGACTGTTAGTTAATATGAGTGCGTGCGAGCAAGCGTGGGAGTGGGCGAGTAAGCGAGTGAGTGAGTGTACCCTAAACCCTAAACCCTAAACCCTAAACCCTAAACCCTAAACCCTAAACCCTAAACCCTAAACCCTAAACCCAAATGCCGGGACGAAATGTGCTGAGGGCAGACATCCGGCCCATGAAGCCTTAACTGCCAGGTCCTTAAAATGAACCTCTTAAAGCCCAAATGCCTCCCTCAAGCAAACCTCGCCAAGGGCCTGATAGCAAGAATGTTTTGGGGTGAGGAAATATATTTGGGGTTCTGGGTTTTGTAAGGGTTTAGAGGCCTGACGAACAAGTGATGTAGGGGTTTCGGTCCAGGAATCGGCCTCGCCTTGCCGTCAATGTGTGGGCATGAGCCATGGCCACTAAGGGCAGCAGTCGAGTCCCTTGTGAAAAACAGGGGGTCAGTTTGCGGGCCGAGCGAGGGGTTTGGGGACTTTTCTTCAGAAAAAGGTTTGGGTTTGGGTTTAGGGATGTTTAGGCCGACGGGTCAATTACCGTCGTGCGTTTTGCACACTTTTGACTGCGGTTGGTTGGGGGTTTGGGGGGGTGGTGGAGGGGTGGGGGGGGGTTTGGTTGCGCCTTGGTTGTCGCAGCTTCCAACCATTCCTAACTGGCCACTCGAACACTTCGACCGCCGTACTGCCTATTAACCCCGTTCCTTCTGTTCCTGAACCTGGAGCCTTCGCCACTTTGGGTTTGGGGGGGAAGTGGGGGGGTGGGGGAAGTGGGGGGGTGGGGGGGGGGGGGGGGGGGGGGGGGGGGGGGGGGGGGGGGGGGGGGGGGGGGTGGCAGCTTGTGACCAGACGGACGTGCGCCAAACAAGCTTTCCAGTGCCATTCTTAACTCCTGAATTCTTGCCCTGCCTTCCTCTAGCCCGGCAGAAGACACTCGTCAATCCTATACTCAGACCCCTGAACCCTAAACCTCAAACCCCCCAAGAGGCCGACCAGCACAAATCCCTTAGCTCTTCACCAGGGTCCCTGAAGCCTGCTGCCCCCCCCTACCCCCCCCTTTTCCTGGTGCTTCACGGCCAAGAAGAACCGTGGACCGCAAAGCATTCAGGGAAGGGGTAAGCCCTATTCCCATTAGCCCAAATTTTTACGATATTGCTTTACAGGCAACAGCGTTTTGCATTGAAGCGGCGCATGCAAGCGAAATAGCACCAAAAAAACACAAACATGGGTTTTTTTCGAAAAACCACGTTATTGCACCGTGAAACCACGAAAACATCGGCATACGCAGTGTTTTCGGCCTGCGAGCCACCTTCAAAACAAGACACGAAAAAAAGGCATGCGCGATCACCGAAAGTACCACGCCTGCCATGGTTTTCACAAAACGGCCTCTGAAACTTGCACTTTTTTTTGGACTAAAACCACGTTCAAAATCGTGCTCCCGCCTAGGCCAAATGCTTATTTGCAAAAAAAAAAAACGCACGACGGTTAACGCCCCGTGCGGATGTTTAGGGGCCGAGGTTCAGAAGCTGAGTTTTGGTGTTTGGGTTCAAACATGGCTTTGGTTCTTGTGCTCTTACAACTTGGCCCAGAGCGAACTCATTGTTAGGCTTGCCTTATTTTGTTGGGAGTTTTCCGTGATCCCACGCCTTTATTCCTGGGTTTGAGAGGTTTAGGGGTCTGAGGGTGTGGAGGGTGTTTCAGGGTTTAGGGTTTGGGGTGCAGGGTTAAGGGTCCGACAGTCTTGCGCAAAAAGGCAATATTCCATTTTTCATGTTGCTGAGATGTAGAGTTGTTTCGGCCTCAGCGTCCCTTCTCGCTTGCTTTGGGCCCTAAACCCAAAACCCTAACCCATCCTTTCTGCGAGGGCTTGTGTTGTCCATCAGCTTTCCATCAGACCCTTCCCCCGTTTTCTACCAGTCCTAAACAGGGATCCGAGATTGCTTGAGCCCGAAACCCTGAACCCTAAACCCTAAGCCGTGCAACAAAGAGAGCATGTGTCGACCCTTGACCGCCAGCAAGTGCCGTAGAATCAGAATGTTGCCAATGCTCCCAATAGGGTGCCCCCTATTGGGGATATTCCTCTTAGGGGGCTACACCTCTGTTGCCCTAAGGCTCTAAGGACACTCTTATTTCAGGGTTTTTGGTCCCAAACGCCTTCCTATATACGGTTTGTTGGTCTATTTTGAGCCTAAGGGTTAGGGATATTCCCCTTAGGGTCATATACCTACACTGCTATAATCCCTTAAGAGGTACATGGACCATAAACCCTTTTAGGGTTCATCTAGTCCCCAAGGTAGCGATATTCCTCTTAGGGGTCCTAAACCCGAAACCCTAAACCTTAAGCTCTAAACCCTAAACCCTGACCCCTAAACCCTATACCCTAACCCCTAACCCCTAAACCCTAAACCCTAAACCCTAAACCCTAAACCCTCGGGCCATGGTCAAGCGCGTGGCCATCATCGGCGGCGGCGTCAGCGGTGCCGTTTGCGCCTCCACGCTTTGCCGCGAAACTGGTGCCGAGGCCTGCCGAGGAAGTCTAGGGTTTAGGGTTTAGGGTTTAGGGTTTAGAGTTTAGGGTTTAGGGCTTAGGGCTTAGGGTCTAGGGTCTAGGGTTTAGGGTACCTCAAGAATCCCAAACCTACCTTTTTTCATCATAGGTTATCCAAGACTCCTACAAGGGGTAATATAACAAGAAGCTACAAAGGAGTTATCTGAGAATCCTACACGGGGTTATGTAATACCATAAGAACCTGCAGGAGAGTATGTTTGGGGTTCTCAAGGTGGGTTCTAATGAGGCTCGTATGTGCGGTTCTTAGAGGGACATAGGAAATTTTCAGTTAGGGTTTAGGATTTCGGCACCAAGTTGGATCAAGGAGCGGGTGATGGCAAAAAAGATTGCTCTCATTACTCTCGCAAGAAATCTTGATAAAGACCTCAAACCCTCGACCCCGAAACCCTAAACCCTAAACCCTAAACAACCCTAAACCCTCCTAAACCCTAAACCCTACACCCTAAACCCTAAACAACCCTAAACCCTAAACCCTAAACCAAAGCCCTAAACCCTTCAACCCTATGCGTCGCTATATGCTTTGAGAAGAGAGCTGCCCTTTGAGGGCTCATTTCAGTCATCTATATATATATACACATATATATGTATATATATATACAGTATGTCTATGAACCGTAAGCCCTTTTAGGGCTCATTTCTACACATATAATTCCTTTTAAGGTCTATGAACCCTAATCACCAGCCAAATCCGACCCCCCTCCCCCACCCTGGTTTTTAAAAGGCGCTCTGTTAGTCCAGGCTCCCTGTGGGGAGCATGAGCAAGCGCGTTTCAGCCGTCATCTTTCGAGCGGTTTTTGCAAAGGTGCATCTCCGTAGAGGTATCCCACTTCTTAAGGTCTTGACCACAAGTAAGAAGTCCCTTTACTAGGTACGATGATTTTGCATTCCAGAACTTTGTCGGCAGTAGTGGCAGACTGAGCGGGGGACGGAGTGAGGCACAAACTGCAGCATCAGGAACAACAAGTTTGTTCCAAGAACGGTTGCGCACAGTTATGTGTTTAAATATTTTGCGTCTTTAGTAAATACTCCGTTCTTCTTGTAACATGTGTGGAAATTGTATTTAATAAATATTTTTAGTTTTTAAAAACCTTGCTCGTGTCAAAAACGCGCTGCTGGTCCGCCATGTTTGCCCTGGAGTTCGCCCGTAGCACCGTGTGTCAGTTTGGGGGGTGCGGAGTGCCTCTGAGATATGTGTTGCACAGGCGGTCGATGCCGACAGAGTCATTGTCTGGGGTTCCATTCTTGCAGTCTTGCGCAGTTTGGGGTGAGCTCATGTTTGTTCGTTGCAAGCCAGTGCGGCGCGTTCCTGTGGAAGTTACACTCGATTCTATCGCCCATCCAAATTTCCTGAGCAGGACGCTTGTTCCAAATACCTTCTAAAAGGCTTTAAGTGGGGGACGGGGGTCGGATTTCTGCGGTTACCTAAACCCTTTTTTGGGCTCATGTCGTCCCTAAGGTCATGCGGCCCTCAAACCCCTAAAACCCTAGGCCCAGCGATCGCAGAGCTCCGGCCACACCTCCCAAACCTGTCCTCTGACCCGACTCCCTGGAGACCCAAGGATGCCCTCAGCCTAAAACCCTAAGCCCTAAAACCTGCTTGTTTGTAGGTTCTGAAAAACCCCCCTTGTAGGATTCGTAGGTAACCTACAAGAAAGTAATTGTTAAGGTACAGACCCAACCGTGTGGTGGATCATATATTCATCCCGATTTGTCCTCCCTCACCATTTCCCAAAGGGTCGATGTACCTTATTATGATATACAAACCCTAAACCCTAAACCCTAAACCCTAATACTTCGGCCCCCAAGTCCTTATATGGGAGGTACTTTAAGGCCCAAGTATATCCTATTTAGGTGCATGGACCCTTAGGGTTTGGGGCACCTAATAGCCTCAAAACATGGTCCTACTAGGGTTCTAGGGTTTGGGATTTATAGGGTCTAGGGTTTAGGGTTTAGGGTTTAGGGTTAGAGTCACAACGACACCCTATCTGCAGGTCACCGTCTTCGACCAAGGCGCTGCGGAACAATCAACCCATGGGCTTTTTGGACGTTCTTGTTCGGATGCTTCAGTTGGTGAGGGACATTGGGTAGCTTTAACCCCTAAACCCTAAACCATAAATCCTAAACCCTAAAACCCTAAAAGCCAAAAAGCCTAAACTCAGGAGTTCATGCTCTTCTCTAGCATCAGCACCCCAAGAGCCCTAAAGCCGAAACCCTGCACCCATCGGGTGCCCAGCAAACCCTTTCACCCTCAACCCGAAACCCTGAACCCTGAACCCTAAACAAAAGACCAACTTAGCAGTTGTGAGCCTTGGCAAGGGATTTGGATCAGCGTCTTGAACTCCGCTTGGGTGCCTTGGGCTGTTGGGCTCGGGGTCTACTCTTAACGCCTAGAAGCCCTAAACGCGGAACCTCTAGCCCTAGCCCCTTCGGAGTAGGAGCCCAAGCCGTACTGGGAGGCTCCAATGTAGTTCTTTTTTGGGCTGGCTCTATAGGGGATTCTAGTATACTAATTACCCCAAACCCCAAACCCCAAACCCCAAACCCCAAATCACAAACCCTAAACCCTAAACCCAAAACCCTAAACCCTAAACCCTAAACCCTAAACCCTAAACCCTAAACCCTAAACCCAAGGTTACTACATAGGAGCCTTACCCAGAGAAGCGCCCACGAGACTTCTTGCATCAGGCCGCCAGCTGGGGGGCCGATGTGGTCACCGCCGTAGCTTGTCTGTAGGGTTTAGGGTTTAGGGTTTAGGGTTTAGGGTTTAGGGTTTAGGGTTTAGGGTTTAGGGTTTAGGGTTTAGGGTTTAGGGTTTAGGGTTTAGGGTTTAGGGTTTAGGGTTTAGGGCAAGACGATACCTACCCCTAAGGGTCCATGTGCCCATATAGTATAGATTTGGGCCCTAAGGCTACGACACAGAGGAGCCCCGGGTAGGCCCAAGTATGTACTATATAGGTACATGGACCCGTTGGGTACTTTTTGTTGCAGGTTCTTAGTATAAAACCCCTTATGGGGTTCTTAGGTGACCTACAAAACAGGAAGTTTTGGGTTGTTAAGGTAGAACAAGTTGGATCTAGTATCCCATGCTACTCTCTCTGTTGCACGGAGCAGAAATTCATCATTTCGACCTGGGGTACATGGACATGGATCCTTTGCGTTTCTATCGAAGGGAGGGCCTCAACCTTTCTGCATTTGTGAGGGTTTAAGGTTTTGGGATTGGGGCACCTGCATGATTGCACGTGTATGCGCTATGGGGGTCCCCCAGTCAGACTTTGAACTTTGACAAGTTATTATTCTCAAAAGGGACCTCCCCCAAGCGAGGTTGATGTAGAAAAGCCCTTAGATGTTTATTTCATGCGTCATGAGTAAGTTCACAGACGAAGATGTATACATGCATAGTATGTATATGTATTTAGCTGTATATACCCTTTTCAGAAGAAGGACCCCTTCTTTGTCAAGAGCGTCGTACTTCCTCCTTTAGGGTCTTGTGAGCCTCCTGAGCAGGTGTCACGGCAGAGGGCACCCACCCGGCCCCGCCTGAAGGTGCGGCTTTTGCTTTCGACCACGGTTGTCAGTGGCTTGGGCTTCCGTTTTGGCGCCCCAAGGGGTTTAGGGTTTAGGGCTTGGGGTTTAGGGTTTCTAGGGTTTAGGGTTTAGGGCTGAATCTAATTGGAACCATGGGCCCTTAGAATGGTCCCTTACCCTTGTGAATCAGGATTTGAAGTGTGGGCCCGTAGTTGGGAACTAGGACGGAGAAGCTACCTAGGACCCGAACGAAGATACTGGTTTCCTGTATACCGCTTCTCTTCGGAGTCGGGAAAACCCTAAACCTAAACCCTAAACCCGAAACCCTAAACCCTAAACCATCCTAAACCCTAAACTCTTGCGAGCTTGAGGCGCCCGAAGCACTAAAGCTGCTGCCCTTCAAGAAGCCAGAGCCGCAGCAGTAGTCAAAGCACCGAAGCCCACCGAATTAGAATAGGGTTTTGGGGTTAGAAAAAATAATATGATGAAGGGACCATAAGGGAATGCTGTTAGTAATTATTCCGACCCAAAGCTGATAGTACTTGGTCAGACTGACAGACCCAAAATGTTAAACCCTAAACCCTAAACCCTAAACCCTAAACCCTAAACCCTAAACCCTAAACCCTAAACCCTAAACCCTAAACCCTAAACCCTGTTTGTTCTCCGGACTGACTATTGCGGTAGAGGCCATTTGCCTTGCTCCCGAGGCCCTGAACCCTAGATGCCTTCAAGCTTCCGGTGTAGGCTTGAGGGTTTAGGGTTTAGGGGTTAGGGTTTAGGGGTTGGGGGTTAGGGTTTAGGGTTGAGGGTTTAGGGTTTGGGGTCATGTCTGTGTGGGCTTGGGCCAAACTACGTACAGCTGCATAGCTTTTAGGATGCCTTGAAACAGTTTTTGGCCCTAAAGACCCATTCTACAGCCGAGATTCTTCACTCTTTGCTTAAGAACCCTCAAAAAAATCACAGAATACAAGAATCCTTGTACTACCCTTATAAAGAGGCGTGTTTTTTAAAACTGTTTGGGGGCTTCTTATGCATACCCTTATAAAGGAGTAGTAGTTTTAACTGTTTGGGGGGGGGGGGGTGCTTGCGCGGCCCTAAACCCTAAACCCTAAACCCGATGCAGCCGAGATTCTTCCGCGGAGACGACCCGCGCTTCCGCGCGGAGCTCCTCGAAGGCTGGCTCAGTCGTGGCTGGGCACCTGGGCACAGAAATGCCTAGACCCTGCAAACCCTATATAGGGTTTAGGGTTTAGGGTTTAGCGTTTAGGGTTTAGGGTTCTGTAAACCCTTATAAACCCCTGTAAGCCCTTATCAACCCTGTGAACCCTTGTAAACCCTGTAAACCCTATAAAGACCCTAGAAGCTTCTCAACCTTCCGGGGGTTTTCCTACAGGCCGCATCCTGCCACGACACCTCTTGTGCTTCTTCACTCCTAGTACGAACAAAAAACCTACAGGTTTTGTGAACCCCCCTTGACAGGCTGAGGGTAAAAAACATCTTCAATCCTAAGCCAGCTTTGGCAAAGAAGAAGCCCCAAGCCCTGAGCCCCAAATCCTGAAAGTCCTGAAAGAGTTGTAGTGGAAACAGCCTTGAAGACGTGCATCTTCGCGCATGGGCCGCATGAGCAAAAGCCGAGGTGCAGGAGTGGGTGGGCAGCTCGTCCGCATCGACTCAGATTCCGTCGGAACCCGCATCAACTCAATCCCGTTGGGCTTCTTAGTACATGTTGTTATAGAATCTTACTTGTTTATGACATTGTATTGTGTTATTTTGGAAATTTGCTATGTTGCTATTTGGAAAAAGTGCTATGTGTTGCAACCCTTTGTGCGATGCAAGAAGTGGCCTGTGTTGGAACGCAGTATCACTAAATTGGGCCTGCAGCTCATGATTCCGAACATGCGAGCTGGCCAGACCCCAAATTGTCTATGGCTCAAGCCGTGCCCGATTCACCACGCATCCGTGCAAGGCAGTGTCAGCACGCTAGGCTCACGCACGGCACGCTGAGCGCAAGGCACACATAGCACCTTGGAAGCATCTTAGGGTTTAGGGTTTAGGGTTTAGGGCTTAGGGGCAACTCTGACCCCTTTCCTTTAAAGAAGGGGCGCCATGCACCGAACAAATCGTGGAGCCATGGCCATGGCATCTTTGCTGGCAGTTCTTGGCTTGGCTTGCCAACCACTGGTGTGTCTGGCTTCCTAGGTAGGCCCTTGGGACATTTTGTATTTTCCCTTATTGGGTTTAAGAGGGTCATATTCAGGAATATTTTTCAGAGGGTTTTAAGGGCCATCCTAGCTTCTTGGTTCGCCCAATTGTGCCCGTTTTCACTTTTTTGTTGGTTCAAGGCTCCCTTAGAAAGTACCCAACCTAAAAAAAGGGTGCCCCCCACTAGAATACGGTTACTTAGGGGCTGGGTTGTGAACCTGTAACCTTGTTGGTTCTACACTCTTATGACAAAAAGAATGTTAACCTTTTATGGGCTACTAAGATGATCGAGTCACCAACCTAAACATGGGGTACCCTTCCTATAATTGGGGTCATATTCCCCCTGGTACATGGACCATAAACCCTTGTAGGGTTCATTTAGCCCCCAAACCCCAAACCCTAAACCCTAAACCCCAAACCCCTAAACCCCTAAACCCCAAACTCTAAGCCCTATAAGCAGTGTGGTTCCTTTGGGCCACCCAGGTTTTGGGCGGATGGGCTCAGCAAGGAGGTGCTCCGAGGCCGCGCGTGGCGCTGCGAGCCTCGCTTGGGGAGGCGTTTCAGCTTCTTGGCAGGGTTGTGCGGTGCCCTTTTTTAGGAGGTTTAGGGTTTAGGATTTAGGGTTTGTTTTTAGGAGGTTTAGGATTTAGGGTTTGGGGTAAGGTTCCCTTCTCAAGTACCCAACCCCCAAAAAGGGAAATTTCCCTTATGATAAGATGGTTACTTGGGCTACCAAGGCTTCCGCCCGAGAAAGTGGTAACGGCCGTGTCGAAGGCAGGGTCACGGGTGACCGCCTCCGATGTGGCCGCTGCTGGCGGTTTGAGTCCCTTGCAGACCAAAGGAAGCCTAAGATTGGGGTCATATACCCTATACCTGGGGTCATGCACCCTGCACCACTATAATCCCCATAACGAAGGGTATATGGACCATAAACCCCACCCTAAACCCTCAACCCTTCTAGATTTGGCCCCCCCCCCAAGGTCTGGAAGAGGCGCGCAAGGGCGTGGTAGAGCTTGCGGGCGCGCTTGGGGCAGAAGCCGAGCTAGAGGTGTCCAAGACAGGTGCCTAGGCCCTTGGGATGTTTGTGCATTTTCCCTCATATTTGTTTAAGAGGAGCATATTCAGGAATATCTTTCAGAGGATATAAAGGGTTTTTGTCTCTTTTCCAGTGTATGGGGGCTTACGATACTAAGGGACCCCATAATATCGACCCCAAAACAGTAGGCTTCCCTTAAACAGGACCCCAAAAAATGGTACCCCTAATTTCGGGAAACCCTCATATTGGGTTTAAGAGGATCAAACACAGAAGATTTTCAGAGGGTTTTAAGGCTTAAGGGCCAGCCCAGGCGAGCTCGTGTATCGCTTCCCCTCGGACGTGCAAGGGGCCTTGTCAAAGGTTTCTTCAGCGGCAGCAGCTCGGGAAGCGTGGAACAAAGCGAAGCCGACCGTCTTCACAGCTCTACGAGCTGCTTTCGGCGTGGCCCTCTTTGCTTCGATCCTCGGACCCTATACACCCTAAAATACCCTAAGCCCTAAACCCTATAAACCCTAAAATTCCCTAAGCCCTAAAATACCCAAACCCCTAAACAGGCCCTTGGGATGTTTCCATACTTTCCCCTTCATTGGGGTTTAAGAGGACCACGATCAGGAATGTATGCCCTTGGGACATTTTCTATGTTCTCCCTTACTTGGGGTTTAAGAGGACCATGCTCAGGAGTTTTTTTTCAGAGGGTCTCATAGGGGCCAGCCAAGGATCGCCGTCATCTACACAGCGATCATTGCCATCAGCACCTCCAGCTCAGACCGGGACCGAGACTAGGCCTTTGGAAGATGTTGTGTTTTCCCTTGTTGGGTTTGAGAGGGATAATAATCGGGCGTAAACCCTAAACCCTAAACCCTAAACCCTAAACCCTAAAAACCTAAACCCTAAACCCTAAACCCTAAACCCTAAACCCTAAACCCATCCCAGGAGATGACCGACGAAGAGGTGGAGACTCATTCGGTGGAGGAGGCTTCGACCTCGGTCCGACTCTCTACTACGGCCCGTCGCCTTTCGACGTCATCTTTTACAGACCCTACTACTCGTACCTTGGGGGCCAAATGAGCCTTAAGAAATTTGGGGTCTACATACCCCTTGTATTGCCATGATTCTTATTTAAGGTATGTGGGCCATAAACCCTTCTAGGGTTTAAGTACAAGAGGCAACCCCAAACCCCAAACCCCAAACCCCAAACGCCAAACCCCAAACCCCAAACCCCAAACCCCAAACCCCAAACCCCAAACCCCAAACCCCAAACCCCAAACCCCAAACCCCAAACCCCAAACCCTAAACCCTAAACCCTAAACCCTAAACCCTATCCCCCCCCCCCACCCCCCCCAAGGAACAGCCCCAAGGTATGGCACCGTCTACGATGACTGGCAGCCGCGAAACTCACCGCCGCAAATGGGCTTTTTGGAGTCGGTCTACAGCTTCGTCTTTGGGGACGGGGATCCGACTCTTAGCTTTGAAGGGGGTTTAGGGTTTAGGGCTTAGGGTTTGACATTCAGGTAGGCCCTTGGGACATTTTATCTTTACCTTTTGTGGGTTTAAGAGGATCACGTTTAGGAATATGTTCCCTTTTTGGGGGTTCAGGAGGATCATATTCAGCAGGAAAACCCTAAACCCTAAGCCCCAAACCCTAAGCCCCAAACCCTAAGCCCCAAACCCTAAACCCTAAACCCTAAACCCTAAACCCTAAACCCTAGACCCTAAACGAGGGGTTTTACGGGCCATCCCAGGAATGATGGCCGCTTGGATCGGCAGCTTTCAGCCGTGGCAGCCCTGGCCCGGCGGAATGGAGGAGTTTAGGGTTTAGGGTTTAGGGTTTAGGGTTTAGGGTAGAAGAAGGGGCCCCTAGAAGGGACCCTTAGTCTTAGTTCCCCATATAACCCTTTCCATAGCCCTCATGTAGTCCCCATATACCTAAGTAGCCCCTAGATAACCCCCCAAAACCCCTAAACCCTAAACCCCTAAGGTCCCTAATAAGGGTCCCTCCTGTAGTCCCCCTTGGAGGAGTGCTGACGGCCGAACAGATGGCACCGCTGCTAGACCCACCAGCATACAAGTCCCCGGACGCCACGTACAACGCAACTGAGTAGCTGAATGAGTATACACTTTACACTTTTTGGGATACTAGTAGCCCCCTTGTAGAACTGAAAGTGTACGCTTGTTTTTTCTTTTCTTTTTTTTTTTTTGGGGGGGGGGGGGGCCTGTGAACTCAGCAGCTAAGGGCTTGTTTTTGGGGGTTCTAGGATAATCCCCATAACTCAGCAGCTAAAAGGTCAACGAGAGCTGGGTCTTGCCGGCCGTTTCAAGGCTGAACGCAAGACCCGAGGTGGCGGATGATGGGCACATTGTTTACATCTTCGACGACCTTCAGACCACGGCAGGCAGCTATTTTTTTAAGAACACCAAAAAATGTAGAATAGTAACCCCTATATAGCCCAAAAACATATGGAAGAGTAGCCCCTATAGATTGCCCTAATCGGGAATATAATGCGTGTTTTTTTTGTGTTTTTTCGGTGTTCTTAAGCAAATAGTAGCAGGTGAAGCCTCTTCTCGCAAACCTCCGACGATCTTGGAGGAGAACGAGGTGCCTTTCTCGATGGCGGATGAGGGCAATCTCACGCTGGTCGTCTTGCTAGGCGTGGCCAACCTTATCGGAGCTGCCTACCTGGGTGCCCAGTTTGCAAGTCTCGCTGGCTACCAGCTGGTAGGCTTCCTCGGGGCCGTGAAGGGCTTCTACCCAGCACTCTTGGCTTATGCAGTGGGCTTCTTTGCAGCTCCGGCTATTCGGTTCCTCGGCCTGGGGAAGACGAACGATGAGATTCAGCAGAGGAACAGGAACCGCAAAGACTGGCTGAACGTACTGCGGTCCGGCGCCGTTGATGGAAAGCTAGCCCAGGCAAGGAACTTTCGGCAAGGCATGCGACAGATTGGCAAGGACGACGCTGTCTACAGCACTGCGAAGGAGGCAGAAGGCCAATCCACGCAGGGTCAGTTGGAAGACTTTGATCGCCGCCTGCGAAGCTGAGGTGGTGCCTTGCCAAGACTCTACCAGGATGGCATTTTCGGCCCTACAACCCCCCATAAACAGCCCCATAAACAGGCCCTTTCTCAAGGGGTGATAAGCTCTAACAGCCCATCCTGGTCAGAGGCAGATCTCGAAGACAAGAAGGCTGACAGCCTGGTATAGAAACGTGCATGGCCCATGCGGCACGCAGTGGGCTTTCTGCCTGTCTAGGTTAGGCCCTTGGGACATATTCTATTAGCCCTTGTTGAGGTTTAAGAGGCTATAATTTAGGAATGTGTTTCAGAGGGTTTTGACGGCCATCCAGCAGAAGTGCCCCGGTACAGTTCAATCGTAGGTTCGCAGAGCTCGGGAATGGAACGACCGGAGAACTTTGGGCGACAATCGTTCCTGCACTCAGTGATGGAAGCCTCTTGCAATTTTGTCCGGTTTTTCCTTTCTTGCGCTAGAAAACTGAACTTTTGAAGACCAGCCGACGAAAGCACCGCCTGCATTTAGTGTCTAGTATAGCTTAGGGTTTAGGGTTTAGGGTTTAGGGTTTAGGGTTTAGGGTTTAGGGTTTAGGGTTTAGGGTTTAGGGTGATCAGTACCTGGGTTATCGAGGGGTCCTGTCTCCGAAGCCCTAAGCAAGCTCAGCCACAAGCCCCCCCGACCCTTCCTGCTACAGAGATATACCCAAAGAGCCCAATACCCCTTAATCAAGAATGTGTGTGTGTGTAATCTATATATATATATATATATACATATGTATTTATTTAAATATTTTCTATTCGTTCATATAATATACACACTTTATGCATCATATCAAGGATCCCTATTTAAAGTTAAGGTATATGCCTTCATCAAGAGGTAATGGGGCTCTTTGGGATAAGGTCGCTGAATTCTGAGCAACCTCACCAAGAACCCAAAGAGCCCAATACCCCTTGGTTAAGCGATAGACCTTAATAGATAAGGGTTTAGGTTTTAGGGTTTAGGGTTGAGTATACCTTAATTGATATAAAAGGGATCCTTAATATGTTTTTAAATGCATACTCAACCGTAAACCCTAAACCCTAGACCCTGGACCCTTTATTATTAGCTTAAGTAAGGGTTTTTTGGGCTCTTTGGGAACCAAGGCAACTTCAGCAAGCTGGGCCAGGCGCGAGTTGGATTCAGCTTCGTCGGGGTTAGGGGTTAGGGTTTAGGGTTCAGCATCTCAAGTCCAAGCATTCACTAGTCAAGCAGCTTGTCAAGCGTCGGAAAAAATCCCACCCACCCAAGAAACCCATAACATTGAGAAAATATAAAGTTCAACCAATACTTTCCCGGTAGGCTTAAAGCTCAAAGTCTAGTTGGTCCAAAACTCACAATAGACCCGAAATCGTATGCCCCAAATCCTAAACCCTATGCCCCAAACCCCAAGAATCCTAAACCCTATGTCCCAAGTCCTACAGCCCTAATCCCTATGCCCCAAATAAGAGCCCTAAACCCTTGTCTACCCCGGGTGGAAAAAAAGCATTTGCCGACGAAGGGGGTCAGGGTTTAGGGCCTCTGGGGTGAAAAACACCTAACGACGAAGGGGGTCAGGGTTTAGGGCCCCCCCGGGTGGAAAAAAACCATTTGCCGGCGAAGGGGGTCAGGGTTTAGGGCGCCCCCCGGGTGGAAAAAACCATTTGCCGACGAAGGGGGTCAGGGTTTAGGGCCCCCCCCGGGTGGAAAAAAACCCTTTGCCGACGAAGGGGGTCAGGGTTTAGGGCCCCCCCCCGGGTGGAAAAAGCCATTTGCCGACGAAGGGGGTCAGGGTTTAGGGCCCCCCCGGGTGGAAAAAAACCATTTGCCGACGAAGGGGGTCAGGGTTTAGGCCCACCCCCGGGTGGAAAAAAACCATTTGCCGACGAAGGGGGTCAGGGTTTAGGGCCCCCCCGGTTTTGGTCAAAAATCCAGAAAACAGGAGGCCACCCAGAACCGTCGATTTCACTACTAAAAAATAGCATTTTGAACTGGGGCCGGGGCCGATCCTGGGGTCCCCCTCATTTGGGGTGTTTTGGGGGGGCCCCTGGGTGGAAAAAAACCATTTGCCGACGAAGGGGGTCAGGGTTTAGGGGCCCAAAAAAAAACCGTTTGCCGACGAAGGTCATTAGGGTTTTAATATACATAGTAAGAGAGGGTTAAGTCCGGGTGCCGAGGTTTACGTTGAGCTTCGGGGTTGAATTCTGCGCTAAACGGGATTCGTTTAAGGGGTATACTTGGAGGTTCATGGGTACTTATACCCCTAACTTGTAACCTACTTAGGGGGCTGAGAAGTGCAGTTCTACTTGGGGTTATAAGTACCCTGAACCTCCAAGTACAAGCTCGGATGAGGAGTATAATTATAGGGCCCTATCTAATTCCCTCATTCCCTACTAAGACCCAGGCAGCTTAGGGCTTTAAAATCTTTTCTCGATCCTACTGCAGGACAGCTCCGGGCGTGTTTTCCAGTTTCGCAGCATACCACCACCTTCCGACTCCTGCGAATTGCACAGAGCCTGAAGTGTTACAAGCTCCTTCCACCCCGAACCCTAAACCCTAAACCCTAAACCCTAAACCCCAAACCCGAATCCCTAAACCCTAAACCCTAAACCCTAAACCCTAAACCCTAAACCCTAAACCCTAAACCCTAAACCCTAAACCCTAAACCCTAAACCCTAAACCCTAAACCCTAGCAGCTTCTCATGTCCTAGCACCGTATGCTAAAGTCGACCTGCGTCCCACGCGAGAAGAAATTCCGTCGAGCCTGTACTTCGAGGTTCATTGGTAGTGATAGGCAAGGGTTTAGGGTTTAGGGTTTAGGGTTTAGGGTTTAGGGTTTAGGGTTTAGGGTTCAGGTAACTATACTTATAACCTTCTTGTAAGGTACTTACAACCCCACCTTACCCTACCTTATTAAGAACCGGAAGCCTATGTTGTTGTCGGCTCTTATTGTAAACCCTTAAAGCCTTACAGCATTCCGAATTCCTAGGTAACCTGCAAAAAGGTAGCATTTGTGTTCTTCCAACTACCCATGAACCTCCAAGAAACCTGAAACCCTCTGAAATGTTAGGGTTTAGGGTTTAGGGTTTAGGATTTAGGGTTTAGGGTTTAGGGTTTAGGGTTTAGGGTTTAGGGCCTCACCTTCCTGGACAAAAGGAGGTCGACGGCTCTGCGGCGGACTTCTTCGGCTTTCCGGATCGGCCACCCTTCTACTGTGCGCGAGGCCGGCAGTACCGGGGTGGGCGAGTACCCCTAAACCCTAAACCCTAAACCCTAAACCCACAATCAATTCTAGAAAAAGGGCCCGTGCTAGGGGTTCGAGGCTAGAAGAGCCCATCCTGGGTTCCAGATTGCAGTTCTAATTAGCCCTGTAAACCCTAAACCCTAAACCTTAAACCCTAAACCCTAAACCCTAAACCCTAAACCCTAAACCTCAAACCCTAACTTCTAGATGTGAATAGGGGACGTCTCACCCCATCTTGGGTCTCAGGGGGCGGCGGGCCTGTAGGGTTTAGGGTTTAGGGTTTAGGGTTTAGGGTTTAGGGTTTAGGGTTTAGGGTTACTCCTTTCCTGTGCCCTTCTTCATGGGCTTTTGGGCCTTATGATGATTTGGGGTTCAGGGCTTAGGGTTGAATTGTAATTGATTTGATTAATTGCATTAATTGAATTAATGTAATTAATTAAATTCATTAAAATTAATTAAATTAATTCAATTAGTTAAATTAGCTATAAATGAATTAAATTAATAAACTAATTAGAGGGGTTAAATGAATTAAATTAATAAACTAATTAAATTATTTAAATTATAATTAATTAATTCAATTAATGCAATTAATCAAATTAAGTACAAGTAAATTCAATTAATCAATTAATTCAATTAAGTAAATTCATTAAAATTAACTAAATTAGTTATAAATGAATTTTGTTTATTGTATTTAAGCACCTAGTGGCAGGCCTGCTGCATAAAGGCTTGATTGGGGGGGGGGGGTTAGGGTTTAGGGTTTAGGGTTTAGGGTTTAGGGTTACAAAGGGCCCTTTGTCATTCGTAAGGGGTTCTAGTGTAGAAGAGCCCATCCTGGTCTCCTGGAGCGCGGGCAAGCCAGTGTTTTTGGGGGTTCTGTATTCCAAAGGGACCTTAATAGTTAGAATAGGCTCTCGGGGGGTATTTTATATATATACATATATAGCATAAGTATTTAGGGCCTTGAACCCAAAACCCTGAACCCTGAACCCTAAACCCTAAACCCACACAAGGGCTTGCGACACGGGTGGGAGAAAAAGAACCCACACAAGGGACTACTCTTACCCTAAGGCTCCAGATATCCCAAAGTAGATATTATTTGCAGACTTTAGACCCAAATGTAGGCACTGTTTATATACTTGGAGCCTTAGGGTTAGTATTCTTCCGACCCCTAAACCCTAAACCCTAAACCCTAAACCCTAAACCCTAAACCCTAAACCCTAAACCCTAAACCCTAAACCCTAAACCCTAAACCCTAAACCCTAAACCCTAAACCCTAAACCCACCACAAGGGAAGACTCTTCGTACTTCTTCCGACCCCCTGCGTATACATCGACATCCCCCCCCGTTCGATGCAGTGATCCGTGGCCCCGAGATGTGAATCTTGCGTACCCAAAAGATCCCCAATACACCTTCATGAGAGAATAGACCTTAGTAGCCCTAAACCCTAAACCCTAAACCCTAAACCCTAAACCCTAAACCCTAAACCCTTTCTAAATTCAGGTATATTCCTTGACTAAGGGGCGTTTTGCTCTTTGAGCATAGATCCTTGGGGCCAGAAGACCCTCTACTACTATAATCCCTACTGAGGTGCTATGAACCCTAAATCTATACTACTGTAATCCCTACTTAGGTCTATGAACACTAAAAGTCTGTACTACTATAATCCCTATAAAAGGCACATGAAGCCGATGCGTGGGTGGAAGAACGATGTTGATGCTGCCCGTACTTCGGATGGCCATTTGGGCTCTGAAGTTCCACAAGTGTTCTTGCAGCCTAGGCCCAATTCCTCCCTTTGACCCTACGATTTGCTTAAGAACCCCTTACAAAAATAGAAGATCATGGTCCCTATATTGCCCTTATTAGGATTATTTTTTTGCCTATATTACCCTTATAAGGAAGATTTTTTTGGGGGGGTTCTTAAGCAACTAGCAGTGACTGCTCAAGCTCCACAAGACGAGCCATGCGCTGCGTGGCAGCCGTGCTTCTCCTGAGCGCTCTCGCAGCGCGTTCTGCAGCAGCCTCGGGCGACTGCGCTGAGGCAGAGTCTCCGTCGGTTCCTCAAACCGACCCTGCGCTTGTCATATTAGGGTTTAGGGTTTAGGGTTTAGGGTGTAGGGTTAGGGTTTAGGGGTTCTTCGTGCGACACATGGAAAGCAGGTACGCAAAACAATCCTTTTTTAAATAACTTGTTGTGAAGGGACTTCAAGATGCCTAATTACCTACAACCAACCATCGAACCTGCCGCATGTCTCTTGGATGACGGTGATTGTTGGTGATGGCATTGATAAGATGTAAGAAGTTGCTCTAAACCCTAAACCCTAAACCCTAAGGGGCGCAGCTCGTCACTGGCGTTGCTGCAGCACCCGGGCTCGAAAGGCGCTGTGAGCAAGGCCGTCGGAGAAGAAGAAGATCAGCGGTACACGCGCTTAGTGGAGAACATGGAGAAACTAGGTGGCACTGCTGGCACCGCATTCGAATTCACAAGCATGGGAGGTTCTAGAGGATAGGCGAAGGGCTGTTGTGTGAAACCCTCAGCCTTAGCCCTTTTGTTCGAGAGTAATCTCAGAAACCCAAATAAACCCAAATAAAGCCAAATGAACCCAAATAAACCCAAACAAACCCTATAAACCCAAATGAACCCTATAAACCCCACAAACCCTATAAACCCTAATTGCAAACCCTGCAAACCCTATAAACCCCCTATAAACCCTAAACCCTACCAACAGCTAAGGAAGATCCTGGCCCAAGTTTGGACTTCACAGCGGTCTGGGGGCTCCAAGCAAGCGCCTGGAGACCCGGACGAGTTCGAAGAGGGCCTGGGCGAGACGTCCCTGGACATCTCGATTCGGTAGCGCTAAACCCTACACCCCTAAGCACTGAACATCGCTGAACCCTATAAACGCATGCGAAACGGGTGGGAAAAAAAAACTCAACCCTAAGCCCTACACCCTAAGCCCTAAACCCTGAACCCAAGCGGCAGTGACGCATGGATTTTTTGCTCTGACGCTTGTCCCAGCAACTCTAGAAACCCTAAGCCCTTCACCCCCTCAACAACAGTCGTTTAGGGTTTAGGGTTTCGGGTTAGGGTGTAGGGTGGGTCCAAGTATCTCCTGTACAAGTACCCTAAACCCTAAACCCTAAACCCTAAACCCTCAGCACATGGGCCCCTTGGGCATGCCCTGCAGGTCCCAAAAATCCAGCAGCCTCCTCCAGGAGGGGGTTTAGGGTTTAGGGTTTAGGGTTTAGGGTTTAGGGTTTGGGGTTTGGGGTTTAGGGGCCCGGGGGGACGAAAGGGGAACCCTCAACTTGGGGAGTCAAACATACCCTAGGCCATTCATAATCCCGGTTAAGGCACATGGACCCTAAACCCTATATAAATCCTCAACCCTAAACCCTGAACCCTAAACCCGAAACCCTTTTAGGGTTCAACCTGAGTTCCCCCAGAAAGGAAGGACCAGAAAGAAGGCGCCGCACCACAGACTGGCAGGCATCATCGGCTTGCAACATCCTGATCTTCCAAGATCCTTGACGGCTTAGGGTTTAGGGTTTAGGGTTCAGGGTTTAGGGTTTAGGGTTTAGGGTTTAGGCCGGTTCAACGTCGGGATGTTCCCCCTTGTACTAACAGTCCTTAATAGGGATTATACAGTAAGTACACCCCTCCCCACCCCCCCCCCCCTTTAGAATTCCTAATAAGGACTGTTAAGGGGGAAGATCCTTGAAGGCTAAAGGTTAAGATCCTTCAATAGGGGTTTAGGGTTTAGGTTGCTTAGGGGTTTAGGGTTTCGGGTTTGGGTTTGGGGTCCAGGGTTTAGGGTTCAGGGTAGGCCCTTCAGATGCGTTCTACCTTAAGATTCTAAGATACTGGGTTTAAGAGCCCTTATGCAAATCCTAAGCCCTGGACTGCCATCGTGCTTGCGCAGTTTTTGGTCTTAAACCCTAAACCCTAAACCCCAAACCCCAAACCCTAAACCCTAAACCCTAAACCCTATAAAACTATAAACCCTAAACCTCCAAGGACGTGGACTGGGCCAGGTCGAGCGGCTGGCGCTCGGACGCCGTCCGCAACGGCGAATGCCAGGCAGTCGTGGACTATCTCGACAACGGGGTCGCTCAGAAGGGTTTAGGGTTTAGGGTTTAGGGTTTAGGGTTTAGGGTTTAGGGTTTGGGGGTACCCAAAGAGACCTTATTGCCGTCTGATAAAGGGAAACAACTTTAATTGATAAAAGGGATCCTTAAGACGATTCAGGATTTTTCCTTAATTAAAGGGGTATTGGGCTCTTTGGGTAGGCAAACTATAATTTTTGGGCGGGGGATCCCTAAACCATAAATCCTAGACTTATAAACCCTGGGTTCAAGCGCAAAAAGGATGCGGGCATCTTTGGGGGGGAGGTGCGGTGGTACTCAATCCCTAAACCCTCAACCCTAAACCCTCAACCCTAAACCCTCTAGGTCAGCTCCGGTGTCTTCATGGCGTCCGCGGGCTGCAAACTCACCGCCTACGACGCAAGCGGATGCTCAGGCACCAGCGTGGAGATTGTCGACGCAAGAAACTAGGTTTAGGGTTTAGGGTTTAGGGGTTTAGGGGTTTAGGGGTTTAGGGGTTTAGGGGTTTAGGGGTTTAGGGGTTTAGGGGTTTAGGGGTTTAGGGTTAGGGTTTAGGTAGGCCTTTGGGACATTTTGCATTTTCCCTTCTATTGGGTTTAAGAGGATCATACTCAGGGATATTTTTCAGAGGTTTTTTTTGGGCCATCCTAGGAAACGAGTCCAGGGCCAAAGTACGCCTCCTCAATGACTTCCCGGACACCATTGGCTGGAACGACCAGATCAGCTCCTTCCAGTGCGCATGTTGACCTGACAATGAACAGGAAGATACGGTTTAGGGTTGAGGGTTGAGGGTTTAGGGTTTAGGGTTTAGGGTTTAGGGTTTGCCCTAAACCCTAAACCCAAGAACCCCGCTGTGCTGTGGCTAGTCAGTCGGGTGGCAAAAGAACAAACCCCTAAACCCCTCAGAAACCCTAAACCCCACCGGATGCGAGGCAGTAGACCCCGCGCCCCATTTCACGCATCTCTTGACCGGTGCCTCGCCCTTTTTTTGGGGCATGTAAATTCGCAGGCTGCCCTGTGTCCGACAAGTTGCATACTCAAGATGTCGCATGCGGGACCTGGAGAATTTTGTGAGGAAATGAGCCTTACATATTGTTTTAGACCTCATGTGAATTACATAGCCTTTACTGTTCTTATGGGTATGGTTATTTATGGTGGCCATGCTGCTACGCTGCGGCTCAGTTTGGAAGTTCTAGCCAGCTAACATGTCTTTCCTCTCTTCGAGAAGAAGCCACATAATAAACAAAGAGGAAAAAACAGACTAAACCTGCTGTTCGCCGAGACCCTGAACCCTAAAACCTAACCGCACTACATAATATACAACCCTTTTTGAACCCTAAAACCTAACCGAACTACATAATATGCAACCCTTTTTGCGCGAACCTCGCAGCATGCTGTCAACCTAAGCTGTTTTAAGTAAACGCAAGACGTCCCGAGGCTTTGGAGCTTGGAGTTGAGGGGTGTAGGCTTTAGGGTTTAGGGTTTAGGGTTTAGGGTTTAGGGTTTAGGGTTTAGGGAGAATAGCCAACCTCGTTGCAAGAGGGTTTCGGGTTTTAGGGTTTTGTACTTTGGGGCTCAGGGCACCTCGACTGTCCTCGGTTGAACAGGGTTTGGCGACTAGGCCATGGATTGTTCGGCTAATCCCACATTCTCCGTGCGGGGTAGAGTAGAGGTGGGGTTTAGGGTTTCGGGTTTAGGGTTTAGGGTTTCGGGTTTAGGTTTATAGGGGTCGAACTGCGAAGCGTGTCCGAAAAACAAACCGACTTACATGCGGACCATTCTGAACCACCCTAAACCCTAAACCCTAAACCCACGACATCCACGATCCGCCTGATATCTCATGTTGCTCAAACGGCATTTTGTTGTTTTCACCGTTTTTCCGAGTGTACAGTTTTTTGCAGCTGATGCGCCCCAGTGTTTGAAGCCTAGCATGTGGGAGAATTACATTACCGCCGCTTACGGATGTGCGGTGATCCACGTTCTAGCCGTGCGCGTCTGCCAATGGCAGGGCCTGTCGCACATCAAAGCGGCTTACCAGACTTTTCGACCGACATCACCAGCTATGGTCAAAGATGAGGAAGATGAGGTGCTTCACCGGGTACATGAGAAGCGACAACAGACGTTGAAAGCGACGGCAACACTCTGGTCCCTAGCGGTCGAGATTTTCATGTCGGGCCTCTTTCTGGCGCAGCTTTGTTGCCAGTCCGCGGGCATTCCGCAGTTCCTTGGCGCTTGCTTTCGGGGGGTTCAAGCTTCCCTCATAAACTAATTAACCAGCCCCCCAAAAAAAGGTGCCCTTATCATATGGTTTCTGGGCTACCCAGGTTCTGGCCCCTCTTGATTGCCACCATTTGGGCCACAGTCATCCTGCGCAACCTCAGCACGTCGACCGAGATCGCGCCGGCGCGGTTGAATCGGGATATGACGGTCTTGACCGTGCTTGTGTTCCTTGGGGTCCAAACGAACCCCCCAAAAACATGGGGGCCAGAAGACCCCCTTATAGAATCCCAGTTCAGGGCATGTGAACCCTAAATCCTTTGAGGGTTCATTCGGTCCCCGAGGTTCGGCGCGAGTTTGGGAGTGCCTCGTGAACTCCTTCCCCTGATCAGCATGGCGCGCGTGATGGTAAGCAGCTTCTTCACAGATGCGGCCTTGTCAAACAAGGCCAACCTGGTTTTGACGCCGTTCTACATCGTGTCTTACTGGTTGCAGGGTCCGGAGGACTCTTCTGTGCCTTGGGGGACCCAATGAACCTCAAAATTGGTGTCATATAGCCTGTACTACTATAATTCCTATGAAGGTAATATGAACCCTAAACCCTACACCCTAAACCCTAAACCCTAAACCCTAAACCCTAAACCCTAAACCCTCCTTCAAGGTGGGGGGGCTGCTGATCATCAGCTGCGGTGAGTTGCTTGTTGTCTCATACCTGGCTCTGGCGGTGTCGAACCTGGATGTGAAGGAGCACCTTGGGCACCAAACGGACCTTACAGTTTGGATTATATACCCATATACTATACTACAATTCCTAGTCAAGGTTTCTGAACCTCAAACCCTTTCTAGGGATCATATACCCTATACCACTTAAGGCTTCTGAACCTTACTTAAGCCCTTTCTATCGTTCATGTCGTCCCCCAAGGTACCAGCTGGCAGCAGCGACACTGGAGCTCGAACGCAAGGTCCATGAGACCCAGGAAGCAGAGCGAACAGGAGGAGCCGCACAGCGGCTTTTGACCGTGATGTGCGATGCTTTTGTTACTCGGTAGGCCCTTGGGGGCGTTTCATTTTCTCCCTTCTCTTAGTTGCTGAGTGAGTACACTTTACACTTTTTGGGATGCTATTCTCCCCTCTAGAACTGAAAGTGTACACCTTTTTGGGGGGCTTCTGAACTCAGCAACTAAGGTTATTTGGTGTAAGACGATCATATATCAAGAATATTTGTTCAGAGGGTTTTTAAGTGCCATGCTAGGTTCGACTCACACCTGACCTCAAGATCTTCCAGCCTTCGCGAAGCGTTTCCTAGTAGCTGAAGGAGTACACTTTTGACACTTTTTTGGATACTAGAATCACCTATGGAACTGAAAGTGTACACTTTTTTGGGGGCTTATGAACTCAGCAACTAAGGTTTCAGATCTTCTCATGTGTGGCTTCAGCTCAGCTATGGCAGCGACGACATTGGATGGAGTGCCATTGATTCGGTACCTTGGAGACGACATGAACCCTAAAAGGGCTTGTGGATCACATACCTTGGCTAGGATTTATAGTAGTAAGGGTTTAGGATCACATACCTTACTAGGAATTTTAGTAGTATCGGCTGTATAGGGTATATGACCAGTAACTTCAGGGTTCATATGTGGCCCCCAAGGTACATCAATCCCCCTGACCACCAGAGATTCACCGACTTCATCAAGGAGTCATCTCAAGCGGGAAGTCCCGCACGATCTCTGCAGGTGTGTATCTTAGGGGCTGTGTGGTTAGCCTTGAACCCTCTTTTTTGTCATACAAAGATACATATATCTATATATATATATATACGTATATATATATATATATATGCTCACCCCCCCCCCATGATCTAGGTCGAAAGGCCTTTCGGGCCCATCGAAGCGAGATTTAAACCTAAGTCGGAATGAAAATTAAAAGGCCACTGGCCCCATTCGTAGTAAAATTTTTTAGAAATCTAAATCTGCCAATTAAAAGCCGCACCCTATGAAGTCCTCTTCTGGGGCCTGCCTGTCCGTAACAAAATCTCACAAGAGCTTTATATGCAGAGGTTACAGCCTCAGAAATCCTCATCTGGGCTTCCTTCCTATTTTATTGAGAAAATGCTTCTACATAAGAAGCCCACACCCTACGAAAAGAATTCTATACTTAAAGGCCACACCCTATGAAATCCTCTTCTGGGCCCTCTTAATGAAATTTCAGTAGACTTGTGTCTGATAAAGCCACTGCTTCGTTCGTAATTAACCCAAGTAAAAAACATATTAAGAGGCCCAGCCCCAAGACATCCTCTTCTAAGCCTCATTGATTAATACCTATTTAGAACATTTTTGTTTTTCCCACACCCTGTGAAATCTTTCGCTGGCCCCATTCGTAATGAAACGCAATTTGATTTCATATTGTAAGCCCACACCCTAAGAAATCCTCTTCTGGGCTTCGTTCGTAATTGAACCCAAGTAAAGCAAGTGTATATTCAGAGGCCAACCCCAGGACATCCTCCTCGCAATGAAACCGAGTTAGAATTCTATATTGCAGACCATACCCTATGAAATCCCTTTCTGGCCCCTATTTGTAATGAAGATTAATTAGAATTCTGTATTACAAAGCCACACGCCAAGAAATCCTCATTAGACCTTCGTTTGTAATTAGACTTATTTTCGATTTGCCAAGATGCTTGTATTAAAAAAAGCCACACCATTCTGGGGCCTGTTCGTAACAGAATCTCGTAAGAAGTTTATAATTCTAGGTAAGAAGCCCACACCCTAAGAAGTTCTGACCTAGGCTAGGTTCGTATGTAACTCTTGGACAGAAATTTATATCATGAGCCCCCATTCGTATTTGAATGTACTTACAATTCCATATTTAACCGCTAGACCCTATGAAATCCTCTTCTGGTGCCTATTAGTGAAATGTCAATAGACTTGTATATGATAAAGCCATAGCTTCGTTAGTAAATTAAACCCAAGACAAACAAACAAATTAAGAGGCCCCGCCACAAGACATCCTCTTCTAAGCTTCATTGGTTAATACCTATTTGGAATTCTATTTTGCAGACCACACCCTATGATATTCTCCCCTGGCCTCGCTTCATACTACAATGTTATTTGAGGTTTGTATTAAAACGTCACACCCTAAGAAATCCTCATCTGGACTCGTTTGGAATTCCACTTAAATTGAATGTTAAGTTTAGAGGCCACACCCCTTTGGACAGAATTTAAAAGGCCACACCCTAAGACCTGTGTATGGTAAAGCCACAGCTTCGTTCGTAAAACCAAACCAAGTAAAACAATTAAGAGGCCACGCCCTTCTAAGCCTCATTCGTTACTACCTCTTTGGAATTTTATTTTACCGACCACACCCTGTGAAAGTCTCCTCTGGCCCCGCTTCGTAATGAAATGTAATTTGAGGTTTGCACTAAAACACCACACCCTAAGAAATCCTCAACTGGACTTCCTTTGTGATTCCACTTAAATAGACGTTTAAATTAAGAGGCCACACCCCAAGACATCCTCTTCGAAGCCCCACTCTTTTTTAAGTCCAATTAGACTTTTGAATTGCAGGTCCACATCCTCAAAAGAACCACACCCTAAGAAACCCTCTCTATTTCTTTTTTTTATTACTTTTCATATTAAGACGCCACATCCCAAGACATCCTCTTCTAAGCCTCATTCGTAATTAAATCTAATGGAACTTTACATGTTAACGCCACGCCCTGCATACCGAATAGGCTGAATTGAAAAAAAACGAATGGTGGGTGTGTTTGTGTGCTTTTCTCTGTGTGTGTGCAAGGCAGTCACATTAGCAGAAACAACGTATAACAATACACATTCTTTATACAAGAAAAGCATTTTTTGCAAAATTTGCTTAAAAAAAAAACCCAAAAATCCAAAAATCCAAAAATCCAAAAATCAAAACCAAAACCATGGAGCCGGGAGGCCGCCTTTTTTGGATTTTTTGGTTTTCTCGAGGTTTTTTTGGTTTTTTTTGGAAAAATCCAAAAAAAACCATGTGTTTTTTTGGATTTTACTTGCTCCTGGCCTCAAAAACCTAAAAAACACATGGTTTTTTTTGGATTTTGAGTGAAAATCCAAAAAAAACCATGTGTTTTTTTAGTTTCTGAGACCAGGAGCACCTGAAATCCAAAAAAACACGAGGTTTTTTTTGGATTTTCACTCAAAATCCAAAAAAAAACCATGTGTTTTTTAGGTTTTTGAGGCCAGGAGCAAGTAAAATCCAAAAAAACACATGGTTTTTTTTTGATTTTTCCAAAAAAAACCAAAAAAACCTCGAGAAAACCAAAAAATCCAAAAAAGGCGGCCTCCCGGCTCCATGGTTTTGAATTTTTGGATTTTTGGATTTTTGGATTTTTGGATTTGTGTCAAAATTTGCAAATTCTGCAAAAAAGAAGTGTTTTTTGCATACAATTCTGTGTTTATAAGCCTGTCCTATGCAAATAATTCATAGACATGTTTACCAAGTTGCATTTTCCTGTGTTTTTTGGGTGTTTTTTTATGTGGTGATGTGGAAGTAGTGCTAAACACACGCGTTTTTCACTATTTACAGGTTTTCTCGCATAGGACTAGACGTGCAAAAACAGGACATCGCCTAGCATAGCCAGCATGTCATTTTAATCGGTGTTTACGAGGGTTTTTATAGGGACAAAGCAAAACCTAGATCATGGGGGGGGGGGTGACCATATATATATATATATATCATTCTATTACAAGGTAAAAGGTGAACTATCTTCTATAGGGTGTTCAGCCCCTCAGTCTCCAGGTGAGTATGAAGGACTCCGGTGGAGTCGTTTTCAATGTCGAGCTCTTCCACGTCTCGGTGCCTGGCCTACGGACAGGCACGGAGCACGAGCATCTGCTTGGAATCACCCAAAACTCACAGAACCTTGGAGACCAAATGAAGCTTAAAGTTGGGATCACAGACTGTACATACTGCTACAATAATTCCTTTTTAGATTTTTAAGGTTTCCCTAAACCCTAAACCCTAAACCCCTTTAGGGTTCCCTTGCGTTCCCAAGGAAGGACAGCTTTCCCACCGAGCGGACGGCGCGTCTAGAAAGGGGCCTCGAGACTTACTTCGCCTTTACTTGAACTTTAAACTTTTTGGGTTCCTAAACCCCAAACCCCAAACCCTAAACCCTAAACCCTAAGCCCTAAGGAGAGGGCAGCAGCTGCGGGAGCAGACTGCACCAGAAGCCACAGTGCCTCCTCGCATGCCGTGAGCCCCTTGAGGACGACAGGAGCCCGAAAAGGGTTTAGGGTTTAGGGTTTAGGGTTCAGGGTTCAGGGTTTAGGGTTTAGGGTTTAGGGTTTAGGGTTTAGGGTTTAGGGTTCATATTGCCTTAATAGGAATTGTAGTACTACAGGGTATATGGGGCTTATGGTTCATAATATGCCCTTACTAGGGAACTATGTGTAGTGTGGGGTACATGACCCCAATTTTGAGATTCTGGTCCCCAAGGTCATGGTGCAAATCCATCCGACGCTGTTCCAGAACTGCTGGACATGCGGCACATCTTGGGTTCCTTGGGCCCTTTACCGTTTTCCCCTTTGTGGGATTTAAGAGGATTACATTCAGGAATTGTTCAGAGGGTTCCCTAAACCTCGAACCCTAAACCCCAAACCCTCAGCCGCAGAAGAAGAGCTAAACCCTAAACCCTAAACCCTAAACCCTAAACCCTAAACCCTAAACCCTAAACCCTAAACCCTAAACCCTAAACCAGCCGAGGTTATAAGCTGGAGAGCCAGGGGAGCCCAGACCGCCAACACCCGGGCAGCAACTCGCGGGAGTCGCGTGGCAGCCGGAGCACCTCGGGGACCGAATGAACCCTAAAATTGGGGGTCACGTCTCAGGGTTTAGGGTTTAGGGTTTAGGGTTTAGGGTTTAGGGTTAAATTGGGGTCACATACCCCATACCACTATGGTTCCTATTATAAGGTATATCCTGTTGGGGCTGTACTACGTTTATTCCAACTAAGGCAATATAGGGGTCGAAGTACGAATCATATTCCCTTATGGTCCCTGTATATTTTGACGATAATGACCCCCAAGACCCTGTCCTAATTGTGAAGGCCCCTACAGTAATTTGAACCCGAAACCCTAAACCCTAAACCCTAAACCCTAAACCCTAAACCCTAAACCCTAAACCCTTTCAGGGTTCCTTTCGTCCCCAAGGCAGCCGTAGCAGCCGAAGCGATCACCTCGTCCCGCTGCGATCTCTGGAGACAGCTTGGCTGGTTTAGGGTTTAGGGTTTAGGGTTTGGGGTTTGGGGTTTGGGGTTTGGGGTTTGGGGTTTGGGGTTTAGGGTTTAGGGTTTAGGGGGCCTTGGGACACGTTATGTTTTCCCCTTATTGGGTTTAAGAGGGTCATATTCAGGAATATTTTCCAGCGGGTGTTCAGGGCCATTCTAGCTTAGCTCATCATTTTTTTGGAGGGGGGTCATGCACCTCATACTACTCGAATTCGAGCTGGGGTTTTAGGTTTTTGATTCGGGTTTGGGGTTTAGGGATTCGGGTCATACATACCCTATACGACGAAAATCCCTATCAGTGAATATGGCCCATAAACCCTTTTTGGGTTTCCTTGAGTCTCCAAGGAAAGTGAACATCGGTATCGATGTACACACGCTTGACGAGGGCTTTCGACTTCAGTCCATGCTGATGACTTTTGCTTCCGACCCGGAGCGGTTTAGGGTTTAGGGTTTAGGGTTTAGGGTTGAGGGTTGAGGGTTGAGGGTTGAGGGTTGAGTAGGGTTGAGTAGGGTTGAGTAGGGCTTTGGGTTTAGGGTTTAGGGACCAGGAGCACGGACCGAACTTGATGGACTGGATCCAGCCACACTACCGGGACATGGTCTACAACCATATTCAGGATCATGCCAATGCTTGCTACCTTCACCGGCTGGGCAGTTAACCTTTAACTTTTTTGGGTTCTATATGGTCTATTTACAAGTAAAAGGTTGGGTAGTTATTATAACCTTTAATCTAACTTTTTTTGTTATATATATATAGTCCTATTTACAAGGAAAAGGTTAGCCCTTTTTTGGGCTAGCGTATTCAGCCCCTAAGGCTATGCTGGGAGAGACTGTAAGCAGCCCTCGCTGCGGGGGATCAAGTTTCACTCGCCGATCGCCTCTGCAAGAAGCGTCTTGGTGGGAAAGCTGGGTGTTGGCTGCAGCTTGGGCCGCTCTTGGAAGCACTCTCTTGTATTTCTGGTCCTTGCCGAACCTTAAACCCTATAACCCCTAACCCTAAATTGCCCTAGCTATACCCATCGGAGTGAAGATGTCTGAAGTCGGAGCCGGCAGAAGACCCAGGTATCTTGGACACGGACAAGGGACACCCCGAGAGCGGGAGTGATGATGGTTCAGGGACGTCATGTGCAATGCACATTGAGCTGGAACTGACCCAGCTCTTCGCGCATTAATCTTTGTGGTACTTTACTGTAACTTTAGATCCTTACCTTTTTTGGGGCTTATTGGGTTTCTTATTAAGGCAGCTAAAAGTTTAATTTATAGCTACCCTCCTGAGTGCAGCCAAGTCAGGGGTTTTCCATTTTCAGCCTTGCCACAGCTGAACTGTTCGAGACGTCGCAGCCGGCTCGGCTAAAGGTCTTGAATCTTGAACGGCGATTGCAGGTGTCACGGAGACAAATGATGTGCATGGACCTGAAGCTTTGTCTCCTAAACCCTAAACTTGGGATGTTCCCCCTTACGCCCTTGTGCTGACAGTCCGTAGCAGGGATTATCGTATATACTCCCCTGCTATAATCCATCAAGGACTGTTAGTAGAAGGGGGAACATCCCAACCCTAAACCCTAAACTCTAAACCCTAAACCCTAAATGCTAAACCCTCAACCCTAAACCCGAATCTGCTGCCGAACAGACGGTCTGTCACGAAGCCAACCCGACTCGCAGTGCGGTTGCAGGGCTGCTCTGTAGGAGTGCGGCTGCACTGTTGAGATTTGGGTTTAGGGTTTAGGGTCTAGGACTGTAGGTTGGGATGTTCCCCCTTATACTAACAGTCCCTAATAGAGAGTATCATAGGTGGGGGGGGGGGGGGGGGGGTACTCAAACTGTATCAAAATCATAGAATGTTGAAATAGATCAGTATATAGACCTTACACACTGTACACATAAGCAGAAACCATATGGATTGTAAATGGTGCGAGACGGCAGCACGACGGTCACATCTAAGAGGACAATTCTGCAAGCAAAGCTTAGACTAGGTACTAGCGGCGCCGTTGACAAATCGAAGCTCGATTAGAACCCAGCCTTGTAAACCACATACACACCCTAGGGTTCAACCCTAGGCCCAAAACTCTAAACCCTGAACCCTAAACCCTAAACCCTAAACCCTAAACCCCCACGGCCCCGCCATGGAGGTGGCATGAGCACACTGCCCACAGCGCTTCTACAGGCTCGGGCCCGTAAAGTCGGCCACGGTTTAGGGTTTAGGGTTTAGGGTTTAGGGCAGACCCGGGAGCTCCAAACCCTAAACTCTTCTGGCTGGCTCTTAGGACGTTAACCCTTTGAATCTTGTAGAAACTGCAATTTAGGAGCGTAAACGTTAAGCTTTAGGAGGGGCTCAGAAGTCAGCCAAGAATTCTTTTTTCTAATCTTTAGGACCCTTGGGATGTTGACTATTTTTCCCTTATTAGGCTTAGGTTTGAGAGGATTACCTGATGTGCAATACAGGGGCCTTAATAATTAGAACAGGGCTTTTTTGGGGGGGTTTCGTCGTATATTTACAAAGGGACCATAAGGGAATACTCCCCGTAAGTATTCCCAACCATCTTAAACCTTAAACCCTAAACCCTAAACCCTGAACCCTAAACCTTAGTAAATATTCCGACCGCCTATAGTAAAAGGAGGCCGAGTCGCATGGTGCCCGGCTGCGTGGTGGTGTTCGCGTGGCCTCGACACAGCGCCTGAGCTCGGGCGCCCTAAGCTCGGAAGGCTAGGGTTTAGGGTTTAGGGTTCAGGGGTTAGGATTTGGGGTTTTGGAGGACTTTGTTTTCGGTCTCTTAGCTATAGGGGCTGGGTAGTTGAGCTTTAACCTTTCTGGTTATATATAGATATATATGTCTATCTATATACATCTTCAGATATATGTTATATATATATATATGTTATATATATATATATGATCCTATTACAAATCAAAGGTTAACCTTCTGAGTGGCCAGGGTATTCAGCCCCGAAGGATTTGGGAAGGTGTATAGTGGTGCTGGCCAGAAGAACAGAGCAGGGTGCGCTATGTACGAATTGTGTATCGTCTTGCCCTAAGCCCTTAGCCCTACTTGGAGGTTCATGATACTTACTCACCACTTAGAACTGTACTTATAACCCTACTTATACTACCCCTAAAGGGCCTTATAGGGGTTATCCCAATTATAAGTAGGGTTATAAGCCCAGTTATAAGTGGTTATTAAGTCCCATGAACCTTCAAGTAAACCCTAAGCCCGAAACCCAAGGCTCGTATGGCGCTGTCGGTTCACGATGCTTTGCTTGCATGGGATGGGGAGGAGGGGGGCTTACAGAAAAAAACTGCTGGACTCCCCCAACCCTCCCCCCAATTCTTAGGGTATAGGGTAGGGTCTTGGGGTTTTTTGTTGGCGGTGAAATTCGGAAACATGGAACCCGAACCCGCAAACCCAGCAAAATTAAACCTTAAACCCAAGCCCGAAGAAACTCGAAGCGCCCCAATACCCGGCACTTGGAGGTTCTTGGTATGTTTAAACTCAGTTATGACTGTATTAGTAAGCCCGAAGTCCTGCAAGCAGGTTATAAGTAGACTTATAGATAGGGCTATAAGTAACCGTGAACCTCCGAGTAGCCCTAAACCCTAAGCCCTAAACCCTAAACCCCAAGACCTAAGCCCTAAACCCCAAGCCCTAAACCCTAAGCCCTAAACCCTGAGACCTAAGCCCTAAGCCCTAACCGCCCGAATCAGCAGGTGCTTGGCTGCTCCGCGGCGTGGAGGGGCCAGCAGCTCTCCACGACACTGCGGAGGTCTGGCACTGCCAAGCCCTATAACACCCCCACTCGAAGGTTCATGGTACTTATGAACCAATTATGAGGGTTTAGGGTTTAGGGTTTAGGGTTTAGGGTTTAGGGTTTAGGGTTCATTCCGACAGGAGGAGGCGGCGAAGAGGGCACCGGATGCGTTGGGCGAGTTCGACGCGGTCATCGTGGCGAGCTTGGTCTCGGCGAGGGTCTAGATTCTCTGGGTTGGGATGTTTCCCCGTTATGCAAGCAGCTCCTTAATGGGAATAAAAAAAGGGTGTACTATCAATCCCTATGAATTAAGGACTGTTGGGATAAGGGGGAACATCCCAAACCCTAAACCCTAAATCCTAAACCCCAATCTGGGCTAGTTCTAGGGGGTCAGGGCATTCAAGCTCACTGCGCAGAAAGGGTTTGCAGGGAGGGGCTGGATGCGTTTAGGGTTAGTAATCCCGGGTTTAGGGTTTAGGGTTTAGGGTTTAGAGTTTAGGGTCTAGGGTTTAGGGTTCCCTGCCAGAGATCCACTCAACCTTACGGTGGGTTTAAGGAAGCTTAGCATCCAGTGGTCAAGGGCTCAAGGGTTTTGGTGGCTTCATAGCCTGAGTTTCAAGCATCAAGAGCCCTAAACACCAATGCCAGCGTGCTAGGCCACAGGTTCTCCTAAGGTCGTTGAAAACCCTAAACCCTAAACCCTAAACCCTAAACCCGATGATGTGGTGGTTGGGATGTTGCAGCTGGAGAGCATGGAGTCTCTGGCGGAAACCTGTAGGACCGGCTTGCCTAGAGGTGTGGACGTGTGTGGAAAGTTGGGACAGCTGCCCCTCAACATGGAATCTAGCTGTGGATCGATGTGCTGGTGGTTGCTGCAGTCGGGTTTTTCTATCGTTAGGATCTATGTGGTTTTTGGGTTGCTGCGGTTGATGGGGGGGCAGATGTCAGATGCAGAGTAGGAGAACCATGGGCAAGCTACAAAGCAAGCTAGCCTGGAGGATACTGGGGGTGAACCGGAATGGCCACCCTGTAGAGAGCAGTTGAAGGACAGGTTTCTGCGTTGTATGCTTCCAACTGGTCTGTTGAGCTGTGTGTTCCGAGTGGCAACTGCTCCAAACCTTGTTTGCTGTGTGTGGTGCAGGGCTTGAAAGGCCATTGTACAAGAGCTTCCGACAAAGCCTGGCCGTTAGTCTAGCACTTTGCACACGTGTGAGAACAGGCTACTGAGCTGCATCGAGCGATTAAGCGATAGCGTTGTGGTTTGAGTACTTTGTTGTATGGTTTGATATCTCATGCAGCTTCAGTGGTGACTTGAAGCCTCTCCTGAGTCCGGCAGCAGGTCGTTGTGTTTCTATTGTGTTGCTGGTTGGGGCTGTTGACTCAGCTGTGGACTTGGGGGTTCCAGTAGTCTTGATTTTGGCATAGCCGACGGTGAACGAGTATATAGTATTTCCAGACATTCCCCTGCAGAGTGTCCGGCAAGGTCAGCTAAGCGGGTGGCAAAAAACCGTCTTGTTGTTGCCGAATCAGGTCAGGCCGGCTTAGGCCTGATTATGGGTTGTAGGCTAGGCTGTTTATGGGGGGCTTTTCTTTGGGTTTATAAGACGACCCTAGAGCCTAGACCCTATAGACCCTAAACCCTAAGCCCGAAACCCTAAACCCTAAACCCCAAACCCTAAACCCTAAACCCTAAACCCTAACCCTACACACAGCCCTAAACTTTCCAGCAGAGGCCACAGACGTAAGCGCCTCGATGGCATCCTGGCACCGCGCATCTGCCGGGCTTCCGGAGCGGGCCTTGGGGTTCAGGGTTTAGGGTTCAGGGTTTGGGGTTTGGGGTTAAGGGTTTAGGGTTTAGGGTTTAGGGTTGTGTCTTAGTTGGTGTTTCCCGGCAGTGTTCGAAGAGGCCTGGATGCAAAAGGTGTTCCCCGGTGTTCCCTAGGCCTCGGTGTATGCAAACAATACTTACTCTAGGAAGCTTTGTCGCCTCAGTCTGAGCACGAAGTGATGATGCGCGGTGAAACCCTAAACCCTAACCCCTAACCCCTAACCCCTAAACCCTAAGCCCTGAATCGATTTGAGAACTCAAGCGGGCCGCCGTCCCTCAACTTCTCAACCGGTTGTGAATGTTCACCACCCTGGTAAGTAGGTAACCTTTAACCTTTTTGCATCCTTAAGTACAATTACCGAATCCCTCCTCATCAGTCGTTGCCTCTTCCCCCGGGCTTTCCGCCTGACTTCTGAATCTTTAATTTGCACGCTCGACGCCGGGGACTTGCTGTGCACACGTCGCGCTTTAACCTTTTTGGGGTAATATAATCCCCTTGTAATCCCAAAGCTTAACCTTTAATTCCCCCAGGTTACTGGACAACTAAGCCACCGTACGCGAAGGATGTGCAGGGGAACTTGTAGGCCTGAAGGTATATAGATATGTATAGACCTGTATAGATATGTAAATAATATTCTTATGTTTCATAAACTTGTTGATTTGTTATCATGCCTTTTGTATACGTATCTGCTTAATATACACAAACACGTGTACATACGTATATGCGTACCGTACATACACATCCACGCCCCCTTCTGCCCTTAACCAGGGACCCAAACCCTAAACCCTAAACCCCTAAACCCCGAACCCTAAACCCTAAACCCTAAACCCGAAACCCTAAACCCTAAACCCTAAACCCTAAACCCTAAACCCTAAACCCTAAACCGAGCGAGACTTGAGAAGAGGAGCGCCTCGCGAGTCGCGTGCGGGGGCGCACCCGGGTTGTGCTCTTCACCGCGCTGGTGGCCTTTGAGGCGCTTGCAGCCTTGTTTGGGCTTGGGTTTAGGGTTTAGGGTTTAGGGTTTAGGGTTTAGGGTTTAGGGTTTAGGGTTTAGGGTTTAGGTATAGGGTTTAGGGTTTAGGGTTGATTGGGTTTTTTTGGGGCTTGGGGCTTTCATCAGGGCACAGAATAACTAGGGGTTCAGGGCTTCTGGGTTTGTAGGTCTCCTCGGCCGGAAACAAACACACAGCATGCAGCTTTTACGAAGAATAGACACGTGGATTACACCAAGGGATTCAGAAATTTTGTGAGCAGATCTCCTGGTTACCAAGAAGGCCTCTCCCTTTTTGCATTCCGGCTTCATAAGCTCTGTCCACAACCCGAAGCCCTAAACCCTCACGGTAGCATGCCAGAACGGCGAGCAATCTATGCCGTGCTTGACCCTTTTATATAGAATCGATCGTGGGACCGATTGGGGTTGAGGGTTTACGGTGTTAGGGCTTGGGGTTGAATTAGTTGTTTGCATCGTTTCCAATGCTGTTTCGTATCCTGCAATTTCACACCTTCAGTGAACAAGCACACACCCTGCACCATAAAAACGAATGTGAAGTCTGGACCTGCGGACTGTCTCAAATTTAGGGTTAAGGGTCCCTAAACCCTAAAACCCTAAACCCTACAGCCCCGCCTGCAACACCTTTGTTTTCCGCATTCGCAGGGCCCACTGGAGGTGGAGGCAAATGCTTTTGCAGCGGCCGCTGTTCTTGCAAAACAGCTGGTTCTTCGAAGGAATGAGGGAATGAGGTACCCTATGTAATCCCTTAAAGCGTATATATAGGGCTCTAATTCCCTCATACCCTACTAAGAACGAGGAAGTTTTAGGGTTTAGGGTTTAGGGTTTAGGGTTTAGGGTTTAGGCGCATCTTCACCCATCTGAATTCAAGAGGTGTCCGGCAACTCCAGCCGCCAAATCCGCGCTAAACCCTAAACCCGAAACCCGAAACCCGAAACCCTAAACCCTAAACCCTAAACCCTAAACCCTGAACCTCCTCAGAGTAACGAGGAGCCTCTCATGGACTGATACCATCGGGAGCCTAAAATTGCCCTGTGCTATACTCCAATCCCTATGAGGGTATATATAATATGTATATTTATATATATACATATGGACCATAAACCCTTGTGGGGTTCATCCGCTACTGCTTGCTTAAGCGCCCACCCCCCCCCCCCCCCCCCCCAAACAAAAAACAAAACTAATACTAATAAAAAATCAAATAAAAAACATTCAACATATTCTTCCTCATAAGGGCATTATCGGGATGATTGTCTTTCATTTGTTTTGGGAGGGGGGGGGGTGTTCTTTAGCAAGTCGAAGTCTAGCCAACCCTAAACCCTAAACCCTAAACCCTAAACCCTAAACTCTAAACCCTAAACCCTAAACCCTAAACCCCTATGGAATTCGAAGCCCCCCAAATGCCCAAGAAGCAAGAAGCCCAGACGCGACCCTCGATCAGCCCAGGGTTTAGGGTTTAGGGTTTAGGGTTTAGGGTTTAGGGTTTAGGGTTTAGGGTTTAGGGTTTAGGGTTTAGGGTTTAGGGTTTAGGGTTTAGGGTCCCTTGACGGACTTACAGCCTACAGTGGTATAGCACTTCCAAGTCAAATTGAGGGCCCTTAAAACTCACTTCTGTCAACTCGCGTCCGACAGGCGAGGAACCCAAACCCTAAACCCAAATCCCAAAAAAAAAGGCTCCTTGAAAACCCTAAAACCTAAACCCTAAAACCCGCAACGCCTGCACCCTATGAACACCTAAACCCCCAAACCCCAAACACCCACACCCTCAACCCCTACATAAACCCTAAAGCCCTAAACCCCAAAACCCCACACCCTGCCTCAACCCCTACAAAAACCCTAAGGCCCTAAATCCCAAAACCCCACACCCTGCGAGCAAAAGGCTCCTAGGCATGACCATAGCTAACCCAAGCAGGAACTACATTGGAGCCTTCAACCGCAAACCCCAAAGCCCTACGCCCTAAACCCTAAAGGCCTAATAACCCCTAACCCCTAAACCCTAAACCCCAAACCCCAAACCCTAAACCCCACAGAGCAAAGGCTCCTACCCGAAACCCTAAACCCCAACCCCCCCCAAACGCCTAAAGCCCTAAAGCCCTAAAACCCCTAAATGCTTTGCTAAAGCTCAAAAACACCCTTAAAACCCCCAAATCCCTAAGCCTTAAAGCCCTTAACCCTAAAACCCCCCTAAGCCCCCAAACCCTAAACCCTAAACCCTAAACCCTAAACCCTAAACCCCAAACCCTGAACCCTAAACCCTAAACCCTAAACCCTAAACCCTAAACCCTAAACCCTAAACCCTAAACCCTAGCCCTCAACCCTAAACCCTAAACCCCAAACACCGACCCGGAGAGCCAAGGCCAGTCCCATCCTCTGGTTCGCTGCGCAGACGTCGTCCAAACCGGGGCTCACTGAGCTCAAGGACTTAAAGCCCTTTTTTGGGGCTCCTTTTGGGGGTTTAGGGTTTAGGGTTTAGGGTTTAGGGTTTAGGGTTTAGGGCTAAGGGTTTCGGGTTTGGGGGTTTAAGAGTTTAGGGTTTAAGGGTTTAGTTAGGGTTTAGGGTTTAAAGTCTAAACCCTAAACCCCCGAACCATTCAACTTCAGACCTTGCCGGCCTTGTGCGAGAGTGAGCGTCGGAAGTCCGTTGCAAGAGGGTTTAGGGTTTAGGGGTTAGGGTTTGTATGCCCGAGACCTGCACGCTTTAAACCCTTAAGCCGAATTCCGGCTTTTTTACCCTAAGTATGAGGTCCTTAAGCAACCATGCGGAGATTCTCCATGAGACTTGATAGTTACCCTGTAGAGTCTAACAGGGATTCAAGTAGTATAGGGAATTAGTCCGGAAGGTTCCAGTGCTGTCAGTAGATCATCTGTTGCTTGTTGGGTTAGTCCCCAAGGCCTAAACCCCATAAGCCCTGCACAGCCGAAATACGCTACAAGCTCTATAAGCCCTGTACATTGCATGCCCTGCATGCCCCCCCCCCCCCCCCCTAAATACCCGATTAAGCCCTGTAATTACACCCTAAAGACGCTAGATCATTGCTTGCATCCCCAAGCGGACACCATGTGAAAACACTCACGGCTATTGATCAAGAAATATACATCGACACAGACTCACCCCAAACCTCACAGGACTTCGACTGCTGGAGCCTCGTCTCCACCCCAAAGTATGCGGCGGCAGAAATCGAGCGCGTTCCCATGCAGGCAACCGCCAGGGTTTAGGGTTTGAGGCTTAGGGCATTATGAGGGGGGGGTGGGGGTGGGGGTGTTTATTCTAACAGGAAGTTACATGGGCCCTCCTTCCCTTGATTGGAGGGTTCTGATGTATAGGCCCCTGGGTTTTGTAGGTTTTTTTTGTTGTGTTTTATAGTCCCCAACTCAAGGCCCATATTAAGGGACCATGTAGCTACTCTAAGACCATTTGGAAGCTTAAAAAGCCCTGAGGCCTAAATGCGCGAGGGAGTCAGCTAAACTTGCTCTCGGTTTAGGCTCGTTACCCACAATTGTGCAAGTCTGAAAATTTCGTGCAGCGAGCCCTATTGGTAAGGTTACTCGGAACAAGGCGACATTCGTAGATTTTGGAGGATCTCCTAAACCCTAAACCCTCAACCCTAAACCCTAAACCGAATCAGAAGGCCTGGAGGCCCCCAAGCTGCATGTCCTGCACAGATTCCAGCATGCCGATTCCCACAATTTCTGGAGCCGAGAGCTTTATACACCGACAAGAAACTTTGTGGTACTTTACTGTAACTTTAGATCCTTACCTTTTTTGGGTTTATTGGGTTTCTTCTTAAGGCAGCGAAAAGTTTAATTTATAGCTAGCCTCCTGAGTGCAGCCAAGTTTATACACCGACAAGAAACAAGAAACCCTACACTTGGAATGTTCCCCCTTATACTAACCTCAATAGGGATGGACTGTCAGTATAAGGGGGAACATCCCAACCCTAAACCCTAAACCCCAATCCCTAAACCCTAAACCCTACAGTTTAAAAAGGGACGGCCCGAACCTCTGCACCGGCTCAAAGCCAGCAGTTTTGATTTCTTTCCGCCCACTGGCCCCACGATCGTCTGCCGCCATGGCTCCCCTGGCAGCTTGGCTGTGGGTCAAGCTCTCATGTTCTACACATATGCAGATATTCAGTTATGTATGTGTTTATACATACACACACATGTATATATATATATATATACATATATATATATGCTAACCATATAGATATATGCACATGCCTGGTCTTTAGCTTGCTTTTGAGATGCAGTTGCAGGCCGATATAGGTCTTAAACGCAATGTTGGGCTGGCAAGTTGGCGTTCAGCGGGTACTTCGCGTCTGTTTGTCGGCCTGCTTGTCTCTGATAAGCAGGAGGTCTGAAGAATGCTTTGTCAAGGTCCATGGCTTTTGCTTCGACCCGCCGTCTTGCAAATGAATAGGCTTTCTTTTCCAGGTGTCTTTCCTTTGTGGTACTTTACTGTAACTTTAGATCCTTACCTTTTGTGGGTTTATTGGGTTTCTTCTTAAGGCAGCTAAAAGTTTAATTTATAGCTACCCTCCTGAGAGCAGCCAAGTTTCGTTCTCTTGCACGGTGCGTTTGGGGGGGTTTAGAACGTTCGAACGTTCTGGTCCCTGCGCGCGAGGCTGGCTTGCCAGCAGCTTCCGCAATCCATGCTCAAAAGTGCACCAATCCCTACCTTACCCATAAACCCTAAAACCCTAAACCCTATACCCTAAATCTGAGGCGCGTAACCTAAAACAGAACCCTAGAGATCGCGCTCGCACCTGAGGCAGCTTGTAGATCCGCTCGGAGGACAACGAGGCCGCTGGTGAAGCTGCCTTGAGACCATCGTAGTGGTATGGCATCCTCATCGCGTACTTGGATTTCCCCTAAGTACCCGTACAATAACCTTGAATTGTCGACCCTTAACTCAACAAAACAAAAAGAACACCTAAGGCCCTAAACCCCTGCAGCCCTAAAATCCCCAGCAGCTCATCCTTGTTCCGTGAGGAAGCCCTTAGCCGTGCTTGTGGCGCTCGTGGCGTGCTTGCTACCGGGCTTGATATGGAATCGAAGGAGGTTTCGAGCTTTGTTGTTTCTGTGGGCCCTATAACTGATCCCTAATTATACAGCCCCATACAACCCGAAACAACACCTGCAGAACCTTGTGTATCCCTACGTAACCCTGAGACGCCCCTATCACCCTCATATGCCCGCCATGATCCTAGAGGACACCTGTATAACAATATGGGCTGTTCTCTAAATCAGGGTCTTGGGGTCCTTGTTGTAAGGGTGCTAGAATGGGGACCGAAGTTAGAGAACCCTAAACCCTAAACCCTAAACCCTAAACCCTAAACCCTAAACCCTAAACCCTAAACCCTAAACCCTAAACCCTAAACCCTAAACCCTAAACCCTAAACCCTAAACCCTAAACCCTAAACCCTAAACCCTAAACCCTAAACCCTAACCCCCCCCCCCCCCCCACCCCGAATCCGGTCCTTGGTTCAGGGCCCTAGGAGGCCTCTGAGAGGTGTTTGGGTTCAGGGCTTGGGGTTGCCTGTAGTCGGTAGGGTTTAGGGTTTAGGGTTTAGGGTTTAGGGTTTAGGGTTTAGGGTTTAGGGTTTAGGGTTTAGGGTTTAGGGTTTAGGATTTTGGGTTTAGGGTTTAGGGTTTAGGGTTTAGGGTTTAGGGTTTAGGGTTTAGGGTTGAGGTAACGGGATTCAGGGTTCAGGGATTCGGGTTTAGGGTTTAGGGTTTCATACTCCTCATGCACATAGCCCTTGAATCAGATTCCTGCAGAGCTTGTGGGGCCTGTCTTCGCGAGAAGCTGGCAATATTGTCCTGAGCCCTAGTATTCAAACAGGGGGTCGGAGGCCACGGTAAGATTGTTTCATGTTGCGCACCGCATGCAACATCACGCAGCCCATACGCACTTCTGCTTTACTGCTGCTTTGCACCAAGTTGTGAAAAGCAACGCATGTCCTGTACTTGTACTTAGCTGTCGCTAAGACACCCCCTCCCGAAAAAAAAACTAAATAAATAAACGAATAAAGGAGCAACAAATGACAAAGCATCGAGCTCATGACCACCAAAATAAAACCCCCTCAAGCTTTGAGCCCGAAACCCATCCAAACCCTGTAAAAGAGGCCTTGTAGCACGCTCTGGGACCCTCCAGGCCCTAAACCCTAAACCCTAAACCCTACAGGCCCTAAAGACCCCCAGACCCCCAGGTATGCGCCCTCCTTCGTACTGCCCGCAGCGCCGGTGGCTCGCCCACTGCGCCACCAGCAGCCCTCCCGTGGCCTTGCACTCCGCGCGCGTGGAGGCACCCTAAACCCTAAACCCTAAACCCTAAACCCTAAACCCTAAACCCTAAACCCTTATAAACCCTAAACCCTAAACCCTAACCCTAAACCCCGGGGTTTGAGGGTTCCAGGGTGTTGGGGTTTTTGGGTTTAGGGGTTTTGGGGTTTTAGGGTTTTAGGGCTTAGGGTTTACGGGTTTAGGGTTTAGGGTTGTAGAGTTTTTGGGTTTTAGGTTGTAAGGGTTTAGTGGGTTTAGGGTTCGCTTGGCCCCTACCTTGGCGGCGACATGAACCTCAAAAAGGTTGATGGTCCACGTGCCCATGTCGGTGTAGCCCGGTTCAAGGAGGTGTAAGTCTCTTATGAGCCGCTTTGCCCCCAAAGTCCCCATCGATCCCTCCCCATCCAGGAGAACCCTCCCTGGGGACGAAATGAACCTGCGTTTACTGTTTTTATCTCGGCTTTTTGGGCTTCATTAGGGTTCACCTTAGGATGTTTCCCCTTACACTAACAGACCTGAATAGGGATAGTACCTCCATTTGAATCCTGATTAAGGACTGTTCGTATATGGGGGGAACATCCTTAACCCTAAGCCCTTAACCCTAAACCCTTTTTGGCTCCCGAGCCGGGAGCTATACTCTTCTTGGAACCTTAAGCAACACCATGCATAATTTGACATCCCCTTGGGTTTTATATGAAGCCCTAAACCCTAAACCCTAAACCCTAAACCCTAAACCCTAAACCCTAAACCCTAAACCCTAAACCCTAATTAAACCCTAAACGCATAACCCATAAACCCTAAACCCATATACCCTAAACCCTTAAGGGGGCTCTAGTTCGCGACAGAGGCGAGAGCGACTCTGCCAAGCTCGCTGTGGGAGACGAGGTCAATGCTTTGTATCTCGGAGCGCATCAGGACAGGCTGGGTTTAGGGTTTAGGGTTTAGGGTTAAGGGTTTAGGGTTTAGGGTTAGGGTTTAGGGTTTAGGGTTTAGGGTCAGTCACAATACGCATCATCTTGTGGTGGCTTAGACCAATTTTCTACATAGACACAATGCTTCCGTGTCGCCATGTCACCAGTCCCCACTGGCCCACCCCCTTCCTCCCCACCCATAAGCCCGAAACTCTCGCGAAGCCTAAACACTACACCCTAAGCCCTAAACGCAACCCTGAACAGACCTTCCCTGAAGCAAAGCCCACACCATGCAGATAGATGCGAATGTGTGACCCTTGCTTGTATCGGCGTGGAACCCCTTCCATAAAACTAAAACTCCGCACTCAGGCTCTCGCGCCAGTCGCGCGCACTGCCCGCCCAAAACTGCAAGTCCCCTAAGCCTTCTTACAGAAGCCTCCCTAAACCCTAAACCCTAAACCCTAAATCCTAAACCCTAAACCCTAAACCCTAAACCCTAAACCCCAACATAGGTACCCGGATGACGAGCAGTGGTATCCCGGAACCATCGAGAAGATCAATGACGACGGCACCTACACTGTCAAGTGGGAGGATCCTGAGGGAGGCCCTGCCACCTGGCTTCGAAAGACGACGATTTGCTTAAGAACCCCCGCCCCAAAAGCAAAAAACACACACACACACACACACATATATATATATATATATATATATATACACGCATGTATATACATATACATAAACAGTATTCCAAACAAGGGTAATGTACAATCTATTATCTTACAAGGGATGTAATAACCTGAGTGAGAATGCATGCAACAGCCGCTGCGGGGGCCCTGAAAGCGCTGCGCATGACTAGGGCAGAGGGCAGCTAAGTTTCGGGCTCACTGTACAAGCCCTAAACCCTAAACCCTAAACCCTAAACCCTAAACCCCAAACCCCAAACCCTAAACCCTAAACCCTAAACAGGTGCGCCCTCCACTCTCGCGGTTATGTCGGCTCAGGGTGAGGGTTGCAAGTCCAGATGCCGCGGGTTGAGTTGGGTCTCCCGAAGCCCGAACCCAACGAGCCCAATACTCCTTGATTAAGGAAGATACCTCAAATCCTCTTGGGTCCTTTCTTTAAAACTGAGGGTCTATTCTGTATGTAAAGGGGTATTGGGGGCTTTTTAACGTTAAACAATCCGTATTTAAAGGGTTATTGGGGCTCCTCGGGAGACCTTTCGCAAGAAAGCGTAGATCGCCCGTGAGGAGAGCCACGACGTCGCCGAAGAGAACATCAAGAAGATCGTCATCTTCTCTGAGCCCTGGCCTGAATCATAACTACTATAATTATTTTATTACTGTTATTGTTATGTTACGATCATGAATATGATTATGATTCTTCTTCTTAAAAATACTAGACTGATGACCATATTGGTAAGTATGATTGTATTGAGTTTTATTCCCGGCCTAAAACCTTGGGATGTTCCCTCCTTATACAAACCATGCTCAATAGGGATTATACCTCCCCCCCCCCCCCCCCCCCCCCCCTTCTTACCTTCGGTAATCCCCATTAAGGACTGTTAGTATAAGGGGCTCCCCAAGGTGCTACTTGCCTCAGGGGAACTCTTATTAAATTTGTTTTCGAACTTTAACAAGTTTAAGAACCCACCGAAAGCCTACTGTTTTGGTAGGTTGCCTATTTTGTTTAGTAAGGGGCTTTAAAGACAAGAGCCACAGGCTTTGGGGGTTCTAAACCCTAAATCCTATATAAACCCAGGGTTCAGGGTGTTTTGGGTGAGTTGGGTGGTGCCGGATGCCATGCTCCGTCGAAGGGGTCTGCCGCCGCCAAAGCCAAATCTTCTTAGGTCTCTTTTTTGTTTTTCTTTTTTGTTTTGGGGGCGGGGGGCGGTTAGGGTTTAGGGTTTTGGGTTTGGGTTTAGGGTTTAGGGTGGGGGTTTCCTTGTTCTTTCATTGTGGCCTGCGGTCATTTGATTGCTGCATTGTTTGGTTTTTGGCTGTTTTCTGGCATTTCGGGTCTTCCGCCAGCCGCTTGACAATGCTGTTCTTCGAGTTCGTACCTTACACCTTCCGAGTGGTTTAGCCTGTGACATGCATCCATGGAATCCCGAAACGCTAGACCCTAAACCCTGCGATGTGGATTTGCCCCAGCTGTGCAGGAGGGGAAAGAAGAACCCCTAAACCCTAGAGCCTAAACCCTAAACCCTAACCCCCCCCCCCGCTCTCAAACGAAGCCCATGGCCCAAACTTGGCGGGGCACGTGATGCCCCGGTTGGCAGAGCCAGAGACATGTGCGCGAAGCTCCAGAAACTAAGCCTCCCACACGTGACCGCGATTGTTTAGGGTTTAGGGTTTAAGGTTTAGGGTTTAGGGTTTAGGGTTTAGGTTCAGGGTTTAGGGTTTTAGGGTTTAGGGCTGGCAGGGACACGAACATGGAGTCGTGCGATTTAGCTGGTTTTTCCCTCTCTGTCTTTGCTCGGATGGGCCGGGCCTGGCCACGATCTCATGAGCTTGGAAGGGTCGGGCAATCCTAACCTCCAAGACCAGGTTTAGGGTTTAGGGTTAAGGGTTTAGGGTTTCGGGTTTAGGGTTTGGGGTTTAGGGTTTAGGGACCTGAACCGCTGAGGATTACAAGGTGGGAGAGAAGGTGGAAGCGGTTTTCGAGGAGGATGGCGGCTGGTACACGGCTGATGTTGCTCCCGGACAGCAGAGATGCCTCTGTAGTAGACCCGAAACCCTAGCCCCCTTAACCCCAACCCTAACCTCTTAACCCCAAGCTCCCGTGTCTTAAGGCCCAGTGGGGGGTCTTTTGGGCTCAGGCTTCGGTATGTTCACTGTCGAACTGGTTGAAAACCCGCAAACCGTTGAACTACAGGGGGAGGGGGGTTCATGGGGGTTCCTGGGGGGTAGGTGCCCGGGAACCTTACGGAAGCTTAGGGAGGTTAAGGAGTAGTGACATACCCCCCTTAAACCCCCTTCCCTTAAGAGCCCTTGCTCAGCGCATGGCCCTGGAATCCGCTAACGGCTAAAGCTTTGCTGGGGCATGGGCCCCTTGATGGAGCGCGCCTGGGAACATAGGCGAGAAGCTCCCGAATGCTCCAGAAGCGAAACTCTGAACCCTTTTAGGGTTTAGGGTTTAGGGTTTAGGGTTTAGGGATTAGGGTTTAGGGTTTAGGGTTTAGGCCTAAAGCCCTAAACCCTAAACCCTACACCAAAACACCCCTGCCAAACCCGCAACCCTACAACCCCTAGAGCCCGAAACGCGATGCGGATTCGCCCCAGCTGTGCAGGAGGAAAAAAAGCCCTCAACCCCAAAGGCCAAGATCAAAACCTGCACCAAAACACCCCTAAGCCCCAAACCCTGAAAACCCCTAAAACCCCAAAGGCCTAGATTGCTTACCCTAAACCTTCAAACCCTAAACCCTAGCCCTAAACCCGAAACCCTAAAACCCCTAAAATCCCAAAAGGCCAAGACCAATGACGATGGCTCCTTACCCTAAACCCTCAAACCCTAAACCCTAGCCCTAACCCGAAACCCCTAAAACCCCTAAAGCCCCAAAGCTCTAGCCCTAAACCCTAACACACTGACCCCCAAAGCCCTAGTCCTAAAACCCCAAAGCCCAAGCCTTAAACCCTAAGCCCTTAAACCCTCAATCCTAGCCCCTAAAACCCCAAAAGGCCAAGATCAATGACGATGGCTCCTAAACCCTGAACCCTATAAACCCTAAAATCTAAACCCGAAGTGTACCAAAAAACCCTAGCCCTAAACCCTAAACCCCAAAAGGCCAAGATCAATGACGATGGCTCCTTCACGGTGAAGTGGGACGACCCCGATGGCGGCCCCGAGGAATCCACGGTGCAGCCCAAGGATCGCTCGCCCGTGGGGGGTTTAGGGTGTGGCTGAACCCACAGACTCTTACTTTGGGCTTAAGATGTTCCTTCCGCAGTATTTTTGGGACCTTGATACAGTTTCCAGAAGATTCTCTGACTAAGGATGTATGGAGCCTTCCCCCCTAAGCTCCAAATCCCTTAAACCGAAACACCCTAAACCCGCTAAACCCCCTAAACTCCCATCGCTAAATCTACTACAGTGCCTCCCCTAAACAGGACATGAACCTAAACACCCCATGCAGCCCTAAACACGCTAAACCCCCGAAACCATCAACACTCAACCTACGAAAGTCCCTTCCCCCAAACCCTAAAGCCTAAACCCTAATCCCTAAACCCTCCAAACAGGAGATGAAGTACCCCCCGATTCCTGTGGAAGACCTGGAGATCGGAGCAAAGTACACAGGCGCCCGGGGGTTTAGGGTTTAGGGTTTTGGCTTTAGGGTTTAGGGTTTAGGAAACCCCTCTTCTTATTCTGGCCTGTCGGACTTAGTCGGTTTCTTCATCGGGCTTCAGGGAGGGGTTTAGGGTTTGGGCATTTGCGTTTGGGGATTTGTGTTAGGCAAAAAACCTGCCAAAAAGGGTGTTTGTCCTAGTCGCTGCTGGCCCATTTAGTGGGTGTGTGCGTGTGCGCAGATTGATGCTGCATCTTTTTGGGGACGAACTCCAAACCCTAAACCCTGGGGTTTATTGGCCATATACATGACTCTTGCAGGATTCTTAAGAGGGAGTTGGGAAAACAGGTGGCCCGAATAGTTCCTGAACGGGCGACAGAGGCTGACGGATGTCTCTACTTCCCTACCAATAACTAGTTGGGAATGTGGGGTGCAGTAAACCCTGAGCCCTAAACCCTCGGCCCAGTTTTGGGTGTTTCATGACTAAACCCCCAAATTCTCCAATCCTAAGTTTTTGGGAACCCCCCCCCACCCCACCCTAAACCCTCAACCCTCAACCAAATGAATGGTGCAGGGAAAACCCCATGCGTAGGGCATTCAATCCCTGTCTCATTCTGAAATGATTAGATGATTAGATGATTCTTGTCATAAATCTATAAACATAGTTTTTTTATCATGCTCTATATACATATATCTTGATATCTTGCCATGATTTGTGAACCTTATGTTTAACATCATCCTGTTTTTCATTCAATACTTTTTATCATGCTATTTATTTTGGTTTCTTGTCATGATTTGTGAACATGATGTCTAACATCATCCCGTTTTATCTTTCAATAGTAGACTTTGTGGTACTTTGCTGTAACTTTACATATCTTTAGCCTTTTTGGGCTTAAATTGGGTTTCTTAAGAAGGCAGCTAAAAATTTAATTTATAGCTACCCTGCTAAGTGCAGCCAAGAACCCCTAAACCCTAAACCCTAGACCCTAGACCCTAAACCCTAAACCCTAAACCCTTCACCCTTCAACCCTAAACCCTAAACCCTAAACCCTAAACCCTAAACCCAGCCTTTGGCTTCGCTAGGCACCGTCAAGACCGTGTTGGACTTCGGGGCCTTTGTCGACATTGGCGCCGAAGCGGATGGGCTGGTCCACATCTCGAGGCCGTTTCGGGTTCAGGGTTTAGGGTTAGGGTTTGGGGTTTAGGGTTTAGGGTTTAGGGCTTGTCCCCCGAAGATCCCCAACAGAAAAGAAGATCCCTCGACACCTTCAACCGCTAAGCCGTAAACCCTAAACCCAACAAAAGGCCCCAAACACCCCAAAAGCCATGAAGTTCGGAAGCCCTGCACATCCGATAAGATCCTACTGGTAGGTTGGGTTTAGGGTTTAGGGTTTAGGGTTTTAGGGTTTAGGGTTTAGAGTTTCGTAGCAACCCAAGACCTTTGTCATCCCCAAACTCGGAGGCCTCTCCAGACGCCGAAGGCGCTACCTTTAGGGTACTAGGACCCAGAGTAGGGTTTAGGGTTTAGGGTTTAGGGTCAGAAGCTAGGGCCCAGAGTAGGCCCGTCTTCCCCTTTTTATTGGCTTAGGTTCCCTTATACGCCCCTTTAAACCAAAAAGAGCACTTGTTATTCCTAGGTTACTCTTGGGTCTATACCTAAGGAGATAGGTTTGATACTATACCATAAATCCGAGCGAATGACCTTGAACTGTGCCTCAATCATGTTTTCGAAGGCAAAGGGTGTTAACTCTCGGTACGGCGTAGATATTTGCGGACATCGGACGTTGATCAAGCCCTCCACCTCGTGGGTAGTTCCTAGAGGGGGGGGGGGGTGCGCCAAATACATCCCAAAGTACTCATCATTCTGTGAAAGGTACCCTTTTCAGATGCCCCTAAGTACTGTCAATCAGTATGACAGCAAACCCCACACCCCAAACCCTAAGTGAGCGATGAAACCCTAAACCGAAACACATCCGACACGCACTCGGTCCTTGCAAATGCTCCCCAAGAAGCGTATACTACTGCATAATCATCTTCCTTGGGGGTTGATGGCCCACATACCTAGGGATTGTAGTGATGTAGTAGTATTGGGTGTACGACCCCAATTTTAGGGTTCACTTGGTCCCAAAGGATGTGTTTTAGGTATAAACCCTAAATCCGAAACCCTAAACCCTAAACCCTAAACCCCAAACCCTAAACCCTAAACCCTAAACCCTAAACCCTAAACTTAACACCATCCTACAACAGCATCCTACGCAGGATCTCCACCCAGCGCGTGGAGAACATCTACGATGAGGTCCACGAAGGTCAGGAGGTCGAAGTCTGGGTCTCCGGGAAGCAGGACGGGGCCTTCCTACTTGGTTTAGGGTTTAGGGTTTAGGGTTTAGGGTTTAGGGTTTAAGGTTTAGGGTTCCTTTTTGGGTCATCATACTCCCTATGTAAGCCCAAAGGTTAACCTTTTGTTCCGGATGCCGGACCACAAAGTCTAGTTCCTTCTTTTTGGGTACCTTCTTTTTCTGCGTACTTTTCGCTAAAACTTGAGCCCCTAGACCCTAAACCCTAAACCCTAAACCCTAAACCCTAAACCCTAAACCCTAAACCCTAAACCCTAAACCCTAAACCCTAAACCCTAAACCCTAACCCTAAAGGTACAAGGCAGGGTTCAACAGTCACGTCCACAAGCCCCCCCCCCCCCCCCCCCCACCCGGCAGGACGATGGCAAGTTTGGCCTCACGATGGCCTCCTGACCGACTTGGGTCTACCGTTCAAGGGTCAGGGTTCCCTTTCAGAGGAGACCGTCTCAACCCGAAAAACCCTGACCCTCTAGGCCCTAAACCCTAAACCCGTATAATTCTTAAGCCCTAAACCTCCTTCCTTGTATTTCCTTGACACTCGCTTTCCCAAACCGAGGCTATCCAGGGTTGCTTGGGGAGCACATGAACCCTCAAAGGGTCTATGGTGCACATGGGTGGTTGTGAAAATTATAATCCCTTTTGGGGTACCCTAAATATTAGGTGCCGTAGTATAATAGGGATCCAAAAAGGGACCATACTTTTGACAACCACCCACATACCTTACTAGGGATTCTCGTAGTACTTGGAGGTTCATGGGTTCTTCTTACACCACATTTACGTGAACTCCTAACCTACATCGAGGATCTAGGTGTCTTAAAAGTGCAACTATTGGGGTTATAAGTACCCAAGAACCTGTAAGTAGAGGGTAGGCGATCCCCAATTTCAGGTTTCATTCGGCCCCATATGGATTGGTAACCCTAAACCCTTAGCCTAAACCCTAAACCCTAAACCCTAAACCCTAAACCCTAAACCCTAAACCCTAAACCCTAAACCCTAAACCCTAAACCCTAAACCCCTCACATTGGGTGATGGGGTCCTCAGAAAGGGGACTCTACGATATTTGGGCTACACAAGGGGTACCGTTCTTGAGGAAATTCCCCATAGGGCTTGGTTAAACCCTAAACCCTAAGCCCTAAGCCCTAAACCCTAAACCCTAAACCCCTTTCTGGGGGGCATGCCCATCGGACTTGGGACTTCTCTGAGGTGGAAGGTCGGCTGGATGGCGGCGGCAGGCGAGCACCTGAGGATCTGCCCCTTGGTTCTGCAGGAGCCTATTGGGGGGGTTTAGGGTTTAGGGTTTAGGGTTTAGGGTTTAGGGTACCTGGACCCCTAGCTGTGTTCTTAGTGTTTTTTCTTTCAACGAAGAGAATACGCAGAAGAGTAGGCGCCCAACGAAATTGAACGACGATTGAGAGTCCAGGTAAGGTTCGATGGCCGGGAGGGCCCATAAGGACAGCCTGCACATCTTTCATGTTGGGGGGTGGGCCTCCAACCCCTAAACTCTACCCAAAGGCTCCTATGTAGTACCTTTCTGTGGTCGCATACTAGAATCCCCTATAGCTAGCCCAAACAGGAACCACATTGGAGCCTTCAGGTAAACCCCAGGCGCCCCAAACTCACAAACCCCAAACCCAAACGCCCATGGAACGCTTGTGCCCCACACTGCCTTTGGGGCCTGTGGCCTCTGCGGGTATCTTGTTTCAAGGGACTTAAGGAGGGACAACTACGACTATAAGGGACCCTTAGGGGCAATGTAGGGGCTGCTGGGGTTTGTAGGGACCATATAAAGTCGACACCTACACATATACATATAGGTGGTATATACGGGAATATGATTCCTAAACCCTGAACCCTGAACCCTAAACCCTAAACCCTAAGGTCCCTTCTATAGGGGTCCCTCCTTATTTGCCATAGTTGTTCCTTGGGGACGCCCGGACCTACGAGGGCTCTAAGGCCCAGGTTGCTCCACAGGGGGCTAGGGTGTTTATTTTGGGGCTTAGGGTTTAGGGTTTAGGGTTTGGGGTTTAGGGTTTAGGGTTTCGGGTTTGGGCCTTAGGGTTTAATTATGATCCACACATCTTAAGGAGGTTCATACCGTACATACCCAAAGGATCCACGTGCCTAGATGGTCTATACTTGGACCTTCCAGGGTTCCTGTAGTAGCTCTAAGGCCCAAATATACATGCCCGAAAACCTACAGGTACACTGATCCTTAGGGGGTTCCTGTAGTAGCTTTAAGGCCCAAATATATATATATATATATATATATATATATGCCCGAAAACCTATATATAGGTACACTGATCCTTGGGGATTTGTGGCCCTAGGGTGCATGATGGCCCTAGGGTGCATGATGGCTGTTTTTTACCACGGCAGTTGTGGTTGGGGATCCTTGGGCACCCTAAGGCCTCCCCGACCCAACTCCGAAGCACCTGGTAGCAGCACTCCGCAGCAACCCTAAACCCTAAACCCTAAACCCGAAACCCTAAACCCGAAACCCTAAACCCTAAACCCTAAACCCTAAACCCTAAACCCTAAACCCTAATCAACCCCCGCATGCGCTCCCACGTTGTTGCTGAAGCTGTTGCTCCACTGTCGGCTCTTCTTCGCGTGTCCGGGGCCTGGATTTTGTTCCTTCGCAAGCCCTGAAGCAAGCCCTCAGCCCTTGAGTTGAAGGACCCTAAACCCTAAACTCTAAACCCTAAACCCTAAACCCTAAACCCTAAACCCTAACCCGAAACCCTAAACCTATATCTCAGACCCCAGGAATCCCTTCTTTGACATCCTTCCCTCGGAGTGGCAGAAGGGTGTGGTAGCCCGGACTGCGCCTTTTGGGGCCTTTGTCACGGTCACGCTTGACGCCTGGACAGCAGGGCTTGGGTTTATGGGGTTTAGGGTCAGCGTTTGGAGTTTCAGGTTAGTGTTCCTATTTCTAGGATCATACGAGCGATACGGCTATTACACTCGTGTTAGGGCTTGTGCCACTGTTTGCTTCATGTTTTCCACAGCTGATATTACTTGTATGTGTAAGTTTACTCTTGCTGTCGGCACCAGAAGTACGATTTGGCTATAAATAGACTTGCCATTACTGTAGTCATCATCATGGGATTTGTGGAAGCCCTGTCCCTTACTTGCTGTACCCTTCTGGCGGTACTAACTTTATGGTATGTATAATGTAAACAGAAACTTTTCAGTGCCAAAAAAGGAACCACAATTGAGGGCCCATGTAGCGGTTTAAGGCTACAAACCAAGCCTTCCGGCCAGAGCATGCCACTCAACCCTAGACCTTTGCGGACCGTACCATGGGATTTAGGTTCTTTGTATTGGGGTTTTTGCGTGTGCGTGTGTGTGTGTGTGTGAGCGGCAGTGCGCAAGTGCCATGGGTGTGTGCGTTGCGTGCTTTCCTTAAGGATCCATGTACCTATGCAGTATATACTCGCGCCTGAAAGGGTTCCTACAGAGTAGCTTTTCGGCCCCCTAAACCCTAAGCCCTATAAACCCTTAAAGAGGATCCTTAGGGTTTTCTTTCGGCGCAGCGCCGAAGTTAAGGGGCATAAGGAGGGACCCCTAGATGGGACCCGTAATCTTATTCCCCGATACAACCCCTATATATACCCTACATAGTCCCTCTATAATATAGCTAAGTACCCCCCGAAAGAACCCCTGTAAGGTCCCTTATTAGGGTTCCTCCTTCAGTCCCTTGACGAAGCCTTGCTCTCGGCCGCTTATCCCAGGTAGGATAAGGGGGACCCTTCAAAGGGAACCCTTCTTCACCCTCTTCTGGCTCTCTTAGACAGGGACCTTACTCAGAGGGTCTATCTCCCCAAGGGTCCACCTAATCCCTAAACCCTAAGCCCTAAGCCCTAAACCCCAAGCCCCAAACCCCAAACCCCAAACCCCTAGCTTAAAGCCCCACATGCGATGCTTGTCTCAGGAAAGCGGCGAATCGGCAGATGGTTTGGTTCACATCTCCAAGTCGCCCGGCTGATCTAGCCCTAAACCCTAAACCCTAAACCCTAAACCCTAAACCCTAAACCCTAAACCCTAAACCCTAAACCCTAAACCCTAAACCCTCCAAATCCTAAACCCTAAACCCCCCTACGATGGACTTTTTGCATCCCTGCAGTGTGGTTGCGAGGCGAGGCTGCTGGGCAGGGTGGCGAACAAAAATCCTGAACGTCACACTCTGCTTTTGTCAAAAAGGGCACACCCTACTTTTGTCAAATGAGGTCACACTCCAAAAGCCCTAAACCCTAAATCCTAAACCCTAAACCCTAAAAGCCCTAAGATCGTGAGATTGTGACCAAGGAGTTTATTTGGAGCTTCTCGAGCTGTGGTTCTTCTCCAGCGTAGGGTGTAGGTTCGGCATGAATTGGTTTCCCTTGCTTGACAGATTAGGGTTTAGGGTTTGGACGGTTTAGGGTTTAGGGTTTAGCGGAAACCGTGGTATGGGAGTCTTCGTTTTTCTTTGCTTGGTAGGTCATGAGCGAAGCTCGCCTTCAGCTTGTCAGGCGGCAGAGCCGCCTGCCCCATGCCACTATATTCCTTTCAATAACTGGACATTACCCTTTTCGGGTTTAGGGTTTAGGGTTTAGGGTACTGTACCTAGTGGTTATTGAGTAGGGTGACCAAGTAGGATGAAGCCATTTTTGGGGGTCCTACCTGGGGGTCGTGTAGTCCCCAGAAAGGGTTTGGGTGCCTCAACGTCCGAGCTGGGTTGGGGGCACGGTGCGCGCGCTGGTCTGCTTAAGGTCTCAGGGTTTGGGGATTAGGGTTTAAGGTTTAGGGTTTAGGGTTTAGGGCCGTTTAGGGTTTAGGGCTCAGGGAACTTAGGTAAGTAGGCTATGCATCGCGCCACAAGTCAGATAACCCAACTTGGGCCACTTAGGCCCCCATGTAGTTGTCTCCTTGCCTGAGCCTTCAAGCGAGTCTTGGGCGTGAGCCGCCTTTCTGCTAAGGAAGTTTGGCCCTGAACCCTAAACCCTAAACCCTAAACCCTAAACCCCAAATCCTAAATCCTAAACCCTAAACCCAACTGAAGGCTGCAAGATGGCTTCGTGGACAACGTGGAGGACGTCGTGCAGGTGGGTCAGGAGGTGAAGGTCCGGATTGAGGGGGCCTGGGCCTCGGATCAGGGTTTAGGGTTTAGGGTTTAGGGTTCAGGGCCTGGGCCTCGGATCTTTTTGACGAATTTGAAGCCTAAAATTGGGGGTTCGTATATGTAGGGTTTAGGGTTTCGGGTTTAGGGTTTAGGGTCATGTACTCTATAACCCCTTATGAGGGGAAAAATGGACCCAGAACCATTTTAGAGTTCGGTTTACCTCCCTCCTGTTCCCCGCAGGTTCAGATTTTCAGGCACCATCCTGGCAGAGACGGCCATCTTGAAACCCTAAACCTTAAGCCCTAGACCCTAAACCCTAAACCCTAAACCCTAAACCCTAAGCCTTGCAAACTCCAAACATCGGAACTCGGAGTTTTTGACTTCTTCTTCGCTCTTCTCAGATTCGACCTCTCAGACTCCAAGCTTTCTTTCAAAATTGCGAAAGGTGTACTTTTGATACCTATCTTTTTAGGGTTAGGGTTTAGGGTTCAGGGTTTAGTCTTAGGGTTTTAGGTGTTAGTGATACCAAAAGAGCCCAATACCCCTTAATTAAGGACTACCTCAATTTATACAAGGGATCCTTAATATTACTTAAGGTTTATTAATGCAGGGGTTTTGGGTTTCCGAAAATAGGGGTTGGGGAATCCCTTTAAGGGGGTTCTGTTCCATTTCGGGTGTAAGAGGGGTACCCCTATTTTGGGAATTGCCCATATATGACGATGGTGAGCCTACTTACAGCCTACGCCCCTCGTGCAGCGCAGCTGGGAGCCTTCAACCAGGTGGGTTTTGGGTTAGGGTTTAGGGCTTAGGGTTTAGGGTTTAGGGTTTCGGGTTTAGGGTTTAGGGCTGGGGCGGGGCTCTGCCATCATTTGCAGGCCTCTACTATGACAGAAATGCTCGCCGTTCACGGGGCTTGTAACGGAAACTGTAACGGAAAGGAGCGGAGCTGTAACGGACTTGTCGCGAAGCTGTAACGGAGCCGTGTCGGAAGGCTGCAACGGAGCGCTACCGGCTGTAGCGATGCTGTAACGGAAGCTCTAACGGAGCCGTAGCAGAAGCAACAACTTGATAACGGACCTGTAACGGAACTGTAACGGAGCTGTACAACTGAGCTGTAACGGGAGCTGTGGCGGAGCTGTAAGGGAGATGTAACGGAGCTGTAACGGAGCTGTGTAACTGAGCTGTAACGGAAGCTGTAACGGAGCTGTAGCGGAGGTGCATCGGAGCTGTGATGGAGCTGTAACGGAGCTGTAACGGAAACTGTAACGGAAGCTGTAACGGAGCTGTAACGGAGGTGCAACGGAGCTGTAACGGAGCTGTAACGGAAGCTGTAAAGGAGCTGTAACGGAGGTGCAACGGAGCTGTAACGGAGGTGCATCAGAGCTGTAACGGAGCTGCAACGGAAGTGTAACGGAAGTGTAACGGAAGCTGTAACGGAGGTGTAACGGAGGTGCAACGGAGCTGTAACGGATCTCTATAGGAAGCTGTAACGGAGGTGCAACGAAGCTGTAACGGAACTGTAGCCGGTGCTGTAACGGAGCTGTAACGGAGGGCCCACGGTGGGTAGCGCAAATCCCATAGTAAATGATGGTAGAGCCCACCCCCAAGTTTAGGGTTTAGGGCAGGTGCAGGTTTGGTACGGCGCACTTGGCCCTGCCGCGCGTGAAGTCTTTTGGGCCCAGGTCGACCTCGACGCTGGAAAGATGAGCCTGTCCATGCGAGAGCAAGGTGCTCTTCGGCCCTGCCCCTGCCGTTTAGGGTCTAGGGTTTAGGGTTTAGGGTTTAGGGTTTAGAGTTTAGGGTTTATGGTTGTTTTTTCTGGGCTTTTGGGGTCACCTCCGCACTCCCCTCGACTCGACCTTAGCTTAAGCCCTCCAAGGCAAAACCTCAAGGGATGAAGACTCGTAGCACCAAGGTTGTACCCATAAAGGTTCCCCTTAAGCCTTCGTATGCTCCTAACATGGCCCGTATCTACTATTTGCTTAAGAACCCCAAAAGAATATCAACCATTAATCCCTACATTTCCCTTATAAGGGAGAATATGTTGGGGGGTTCTCAAGCAACTAGTAATTCGTTATGCTACCTTAAGGCTAGAACCCTAAACCTTGCAACCCGAACCTCCAACCGGATACAGGACGCCTCACAAAAAAGCCTAACAGCAATCTGATTCCTAAAACTGTAAACCCCAACCACCTCCTTTAGGTCCTGATGTATTGGCCCTTCAATTTGTATAGGGCATTTAGGGCGGGGGGGGGGGGGGGGTATGTAAGGGATACCCTTTTAAGGGCCCATACTTGGAGGTTCATGGTACTTATTAACCCGTTCTAACTGTACTGGTAGCCATATTGGCGCACCTAAGGGGCTTATAAGTACAGTTATAAGTACACTTATAATTGGTGAGTAAGTACCCTAAACCTCCACGTACCAAGGGACCATGCAACTACCCCTAAACCCTAAACCCCAAACCCTAAACCCCAAACCCCAAACCCAAACCCTAAACCCTAAACCCTAAACCCCAAACCCTAAACCTAAACCCCAAAACCCAAACCCTAAACCCCAAACCCTAAACCCTAAACCCCAAACCCCAAACCCTAAACCCCAAACCCCAAACCCCATACAGAGCCTCGAGCCCCAGTTTTTGCAAAAGGCGGCTTCGGGGGCGGCATGGGTGGCGGCCGCCCTCCGCAAAACTTCGAAGCATTCCAGGTGCCTGCGTCTTTTGAGGGTTTAGGGTTTGGGGTTTGGGGTTTAGGGTTTAGGGTTTGGGGTTTAGGGTTTAGGGTTTAGGGTTTAGGTTGAGGGCCAGGTGGGACTTTGGGATATCTTAGAATGTCCAGGGAGGGCTTCGGGTTTGCAGTTGGTCTGGGTTTTAGTGTTTTGGGGTTGGAGGTTCTTTGGGCTGTCGCTATCTTGAGCCTACGGACGGGTCCACAAGGCAGTGGGCGGAGGATGTGTTGATGCCCTAAGACTATAAACATCTATAAACCCTGAACCCTGAACCCTGAACTGTTTTGAGCGGGGGCGTGCACGCCAGTCGGGTAGCATTGGTACCATGTTGCTGGCCGTGGCATGAAGAGACATAAGAGCGCCTGCCAGATTTATGGGTCTTGAAGCCAGTACTACGGTAAACATCAGTAAACCATGGAAAGCAATATGGGCCCCACCTAAAGCGATAACGTTAGTTTGCACATTCTAACCTGTTTTGCTTCATGGGGTCCCTTTGTCCCATAGTATGTAAAGCGATATGGGCCCCACGTAAAGCGATAATGTGGTATCCCGCGACCTCGCACCGCGACAAGTAATTTTGTCCGTCGCTCATATGGATTCTCTAAGCCGTACCCAAACCCCCCTTAAAGCCCCAAAGTTTGTACACCAAATGTCCGTTTTGTGGGTTTGGGCCTCTGTTTATGTGCGCACTTTGGGGGCCAAGGTATGAATAGAAAGCTGGCACCCCCTCGAGCCCCTAATTATAACTCCTAAACCCTTCAATGCACACCTAAACCCTAAACCCCTAAGCCCTAAACCTCTAAACCTCTAAACCCCTAAACCCCTAAACCCCTAAAACCCCAAACCCCTAAATCCTACACCCCTAAACCCTGAAACCCTAAACCCTCAACCCTAAACCCTGGCCGCTGCAGGACATCTCTCCTAAACCCCAGCCCTAAACCCTAAATCCTAAACCCTAAGCCCTGCAGGACATCTCTCCGGACACCTGGGTGAAGGGCAAGGTTGCGAGGGTGGCACCTTGGGAACAAACCTTGGCTATTGAGGCTTTGGAGGGGGTTCCCCTAAACCCTAAACCCTAAACCCTAAACCCTAAACCCTAAACCCTCCCAAGTTCAGGTTTTTGGGCTGAGGGAGGAGACTTGCCAGGTTCTTCGAAAGGTCGCTTATGCTCTGATAGCCTGGGCGATTGCGTGTGATTCAAGCCTCCGTCGGCTTCAGCCGTGAGCTCTACAAGAGGGCCCCCCCTTACTATACTAACTGTAGTTAAGGGACTTATAAGCTAATTTAGGATCCTTATAACCCAATAACCCAATTTAGGGCTCTTATAGCTCCACTTGTAACTAGGGGGCCCCTCCTTGTAGGATTCACGGGCTACCAAGACAAGGGCAGGTTGCCTCAGCCCCAACTTCAAATTCCCAGAGCCCAAATCCTACTTGCCGACTTGTTCAGAAAGCATTGAGGTCAATGGGCCCATGTGATCAAAGGCCTTCATGTTTAGGGCGTACTGCTGGAGGTCCGCAAGAGCGTCCTCCTGCTGCGCAAGACCCGGAAGCCCTGGGTAAACATTCAATCCATCTGGGACATACCCAGGCGTATCTCTAAAATACCCCCCCCAAAAAACAGCATAGTCCTTATTCACAGCAACCCCAGAAATCCAATTTTTTGGGAAGCTCCCACTTACACCCCTAACGCTAAAATCCCTAATCCCTAAACCCTAAACCTTAAACCCTAAACCCTAGACCCTCCTTTCAGCCCGCGCCCTTTGCCGAGGCTCCCTTCGGGGCCTTCGTGACTCTGACGACTCTTTGGCTGCTTAGGGTTGTTGGCTTGGGATGTTCCCTAAACCCTAACCCTAAACCCTAAACCCTAAACCTTGTACCCTAAACCCTAAACCCTAACCTTATACTAGCAGTCCTTAATGGGATTGTCATCGGGATACTGTAGTACTATAATTCCGTTTACGGACTGTTGGTATAAGGGGGAACATCCCAACTGTTGGCCTTCTTGGGTGTAGGTTTAGAGGCTTAAGGGCTTTTGGGCTTCTACCTGTTGGGTCTTCGTAGGGAATGAGGGAAGGAGGTCCTTATAGAATGTCGTAAAGGGTAGTAGGGGGGGGATCCAAGGTACCTGATTCCCTCATTACCTACCAAAGAACCAGTACGCCTAGGGTTTATAGGGCAACTCTCCGCCACATTTAAGAGGGCTTAGAGCTAAATAGACCCTAAACTTTGATTGGTGCTTGGCTGCTTCTGGTCCACATCCCCCAGAGCCCAACACAGCCCCGACTAGCTGTTGCTTACCGGCGCCTTGTACCTCAAATCCTACCTTAAGGATCCAAAACCTACTTTGTTGTAGGTACCCAAGAATCCGATAAGGGGTTTTATAGTAAGAACCTACACGTTTTGGATTCTGAAGGTAGATATAAACCCTAGATCCCAAAGTCGTTCGGGATCGTCATAGCGCTGCTTCGATGTGTACTTTCCTCATCTCACGAAACATAGGGGTTTAGCGGCGGGTTTGCTTGTCCCCCTTTTGCAGCACAAGAGCCCCCCCCCCCCCCCCCCGGCCCCCCAATAAACGAGAAAAGACCTAGGCCTTAATTCGGAACACTGCGCCTCATTTTGGGTCTAAGAACCCTAAGCTCTAAACCCTAAACCCCCCCTTAAAGCTAAAGGTCTCACGGAAACTAAGCCCTCCGAAGCAAGAAGTGCGAACAGCGGCAGAACCTTGGGGGCCAAATGAATCTAAATGAAGTTACATGGCCCTGAATATGGACCCTTAACTCCTTTAAAGGGTTAAAGGGGAATGGGGGGCTATATAAGGGGTCCCCTTTTAAGGGACCAGGTAACTACCCGCCGCAAGTGGTGGTGATGTACCCGATACGACTATCAGGGTATTTTGGGTTTAGGGTTATATGGACCATAAACCCTGGGTACCCAAGGAGCCCAATACCCTCAAGGTAAGTTTCCCTTTTGATTAAGGGGTATTGGGCTCTTTTGGGTACCCCGAAACCCGAAACCCTAACCCTAAACCCTAAACCCTAAACCCTAAACCCGGCAGACCACTGCAGTGGTGAAAACGCCCAGGAGCGAGGATGGAGAAACTGCCGACGGTCTGGTGCATCCTGGCTTACGGAGATGCGGCAGTACCTTAACCCCTAAATAGGGTTTAGGGTTTAGGGTAACTTTTCTATATTCCTACAGGTACTTAAACTCAACAAGGAATAGGACGTTTGAATCCTACCCCAACCAGAACTAGAAAAACTCTAAACCCGACTTGCCCTACTTACCCGAAACCCTAAACCCTAAACCCCAAAGCCTAAACCCTAAACCCGAAACCCCACCCCGAGCTGGCCTCAAGCCAAAGAAAGGGTTCAGGCTCTTAACTCTAAGCCCCAATTCAAGCCCGCGGGCTGCCTGGGCTTAGGGTTTAGGGTTTAGGGTTTAGGGTTTAGGGTTTAGGGTTTAGGGTTTAGGCTTTAGGCTTTAGGGTTTAGGGTTTAGGGTTGCACATCCCCCAGCACCTTCCCGTTTGTTTAGGATCCCTAAACCATACAAACCCTATACTCTATCAACGCCACAAACCTTATAGGCCCCTACAAAGCCTACAAATCCCATGAACCCTACAACCCTATAAACACCTGACAAAACCTACAAAAACCCAACAACCGTTTAAACTTAAACCCGACAAACCCGAAGCACCCTACAAACCAAAAACATATCTATAAACCCCAGACTCCCCAAACAAACCCCGGAATAAACCCGAAAAACCTCCTACACACCCCTAAACACCATAACTCCCTGACAGCACCTACGCCCCATGAACCCCTAGAAACCCTTACACACCCCTGAAACAGATAACCTCCAAGAAACTCCTAAAAACTCATCCGCCCTTTAACCCCCTATAAGCCTTACACCCTACAAATCCTAAACCCTGTAAACCCCTAAAAACCCTGTCAACGCTTTAGACCCCTGAACGCCTTACCTTAGGTAAAACCCCAAAACCTACACCCAATTTACCGATAGCAACTACCCCTTAATCAGTAAGGGTATAACCCATAAAACTGTAGGCAAAGAGAGGCCTTTGCTTGGGTTCGTAAGGTAGAAAGCCCTGAACCCTAAACCCTAAAATCTAAACCTTAAACCCTAAACCCTAAACCCTCTAGGGTTTCGCATCGTGGCCCAGGCACATCACGCAGATCCGGGACGGCTTCGTCGAGTCGGTGGTGGCTTCGTTGAATTGTTTTGGGTTTTAGGGGTTTAGGGGTTTAGGGTTTTAGGGGTTTAGGGGTTTAGGGGTTTAGGGGTTTAGGGGTTTATAGGGTTTTAGGGTTTTAGGGCTTTTTGGGTTTATAGAAATGAGGCAGGGGACAAAAAAAGTACAACTCGAAATCTGGGTATGCACTGAAGCCCTCAACCCTGTTCGCCTCAGTCCCCCAAATACGGCGGGTTTAGGGTTTAGGGTTTAGGGTTTAGGGTTTAGGGTTTAGGGCTGAGGGATTTATTGCTGGGATGTTCCCCCTTGTACGAACAGTCTGGAATAGGGATTACAGTATCCCCTTGGGATGTTCGCCCTTATACTAACAGTCCTGAGTAGGGATTACCCTAGTACCCTTTATTCAAGTCCCTAGTAAGGACTGTTAGTATAAAGGGGCCCTAAACCCTAAACCCTAAACCCTAAATCCTAAACCCTAATACCCTAAACCCTAAACCCGAGGAGGATGAGCTCGGCGTCGGCCAGGAGGTGGACGTGCGAATCCAGTCTGTCGACCTCGGCAGTGGCACAGCTGCGCTGATTTTTGTATTGGGCCGGGGTTTAGGGTTTAGGGGGTTTAGGGTTTAGGGTTTAGGGTTTAGGGGGTTTAGGGTTTAGGGTTTAGGGTTTAGGGTTTGGGACTCTCTTCACCTACAGTTGATTGGTTTATACCTACTCATGAAGGTGTAGTTTCTACTAAACTGCAGGTAAATCGAGTCCCAGGTACTGGGTCTCCTTTTCTGGAGGTTGGGGTTTGGGGGTTACAGGGCTTAGGGTGATTCATTGCTGTTCCTTTATTTGGGGTACCTGATCTACAGGTCAGGCTTTGGGGCTTAGGGGGCTTGCCAGCCATAGAGGTTTGGGCTTAAGGCGATTGAGAGTTTTGACATGTTTGAGCGCGGGATTTCGCAGTGTTCAGGCTTTTTGGGTAGTACCCCATTTTATTGCCCAAATAGAAGAGAAGAAGCCCCTGAAAGGGACCCCCCAAAACAGGTACCCGTATTTTCGGAAACCCCCATGTGGGTTAGCTTGTGGTTTTTGGGACTGTCCTGTTTTGGATTGGCAGGTTTGGAAGCTCCCTGCCGTTAGTTGGCAGCGTGGTCCAGCAACCTCTGCCACAACGCTATCAGCCCTACTACCCTAAAGCCTAAACCCTAAAGCCTAAAGCCTAAACCCTAAACCCTAAACCCTAAACCCAAACCCCGATGATGTTGCGCAACCAGCAGGCCAAGACGTCCCAATGATAACTTCTGCAACCAACACTCCATACCTGGGAGACCACATGAAGCAGAAAACCGGGTTCATATTACCCTAAACCCTAAACCCAAACCCCAAACCCCAAACCCTAAACCCTAAACCCTAAACCCCAAACCCCAAACCCTCTACCCTAGACTACTACAACCCCTAGCTTCGGTTTATGGACTAGAAGCCCTATTGGGCATCATGATGTGGCCAAGGAATGGCTTAAGGTCTCCGGCACTCCTTGGGTAGGGTTTAGGGTTTAGGGTTTAGGGTTTGGGGTTTGGGGTTTGGGGTTTGGGGTTTGGGGTTTGGGGTTTGGGGTTTGGGGTTTGGGGTTTAGAGTAATTCCGGCAATTTAGGGCAATTGGGGCATCCCCCTGGCGGCGATCAGGTGGCAGGATGAGCTTGACGATGAAGCCCGACGGGTTTTAGTTATAGCTTAAGAACCCAACTAGGATGCCCAGTAGTACCCTTATTCCCTTTTTTTGGGGGTTTAGGTTGCCTTTGATTCTGGGGAGGGGTTTTTATCCTAGAACCCCTAGAAACAAGCCCTTTGTAGGGTTATTATCTTAGGGTTTTTGGGGTGTTAAGCAAACTGAAACCCTGCCAGCCCGATACCCTCAAACCCTCTAACCCTAAACCTTTGACCTTTGAGCTTACCTATTTAGCTAGCAGTTGAATGTTAAACTTGTTTCGATGTCCTGATGTGCAGGAAGAATGAAGTTCAACCCCGATGTTTTGCAATCCTTGATTATGGGAAAAGTTTGAATTTTTTGAGAGAGAGAGAGAGAGCACGAGAGAGACCGAAAGAGAGACAGAGAGAAAGAGATAGAGAGAGAGAGAGACAATCCCTACTTTGTTGGTTACTGGCGTACATCTCGTGTGTGTGTGTGTGTACACATGCATATGTTTTGAAAAACAACTAGGTCCAAACACATGAAACAAACGTTTGGAAGCCCCCTTGGTAGATTGCCTACCCCGAACCCTAAACTCTCAAACTCGAAGCCCTTGTATTCTCTAAACCCAATCAAGCTTTTCAGTAGAGTTGCCCTCACTGCAATCAGCAACGGTGGGCTTCATTCCTTGGGGACCATATGAACCTGAAAATTGGGGGCCATTTTCCCCATGCTACTATAATGGCTGCTAAGGTATACGGACCAGAAACCCTTCTGGGGTTCATTACAGTAAGTAACCCTAAACCCTAAAACCCTAAAACCCGAAAACCCTAAAACCCTAAAACCCTAAAACCCTAAAACCCTAAAACCCTAAAACCCTAAAACCCTAAAACCCTAAAACCCTAAACCCTAAACCCTTTTGGGGGTTCATTAAGTCCCCAAGGTTAGTTTTGCTTTGGATCCACTTTGGATCGCTGCAGCTGCCCCGCCAGAGCCTGCGATGTCCAGTGTTGTTTAGGGTTTAGGGTTTAGGGTTTAGGGTTTAGGGTTTGGGGTTTGGGGTTTAGGGTTCAGGGGTGTCAGGGTTTATGAGGTTAGGGTTTAGGGTTAAGCTCCAGGATTTAGAGGGAGGGACCCCGGTTTGATACAGTACCCTAAACCCTAAACCCTAAACCCTAAACCCTAAACCCTAAACCCCCACTTATCCTCTAAGGGGCTTTTGTTTTCTAGGGGCCTGCCAAGAAATCAGTGAGGCTCCGGGTTCTCTTCAGGTGTGGTTTGGGCTGTCCCCCCCGTATACTAACAGTCCTTAATGGGATTGTAGGGTTTAGGGTTTAGGGTTTTGGGGTGTTAGGGTTTAGGGTTTAGGGGTGTTAGGGTTTAGGGTTCAAGTAATTGGGCTGTCCCCCCCCCCTTCCCGGTTTCGAACAGTCCTTAATGGGATTTTAATAGGGAGTACGATAATCCCGATTAAGGACTGTTAGCGCAAGGAGGAACGCCCAAGGTGTGTTTCAGAGACTGATAACCGAAGTTTTAAATACCTAGAACCCATTCAGGGCCCATATGCCTCGGGTTTAGGGCTTAGGGTTTAGGGTTTAGGGTTCAGGGTTCAGGGTTTGAACCCCCAGAATCGTGATCAACTGCCCAACACGTGCCGACGCCTCTACCGGAGGAGACCTGCCAAATGTTTCCAGGGTTGAGTGTTTAAGCCCTAGAGCCCCAAACGCTGGAGTCCGTTGTTTAAGGCTCGATTGAGTTTGGCCGCACCGGGTGGTGGATCCTATTAGCCCCTAAACCCTAAACCCTGAGCAGAGGACTATGTGTTTCACGACGAAGCGGGACAACTGCAGGCGTTGTATCAGTGCATCTCTATAGGGGCATGAGGTAAGCTCTCGCTACGACTTCCCCCCACCCCGCCCACT
>CAJNDS010000147.1:517272-587272 GCA_905221605.1 Symbiodinium natans
ATAGAACCCAGTTAACCAGAATACGAAGTCGAATCAAAAAGTTCCCTAGCTTAGTCTTGGACATTGCCACCGGATTGTTGGACAGCTGGTGGCCTTGCATCCTTTCTCAGATAAATTTAGATTGCCATCACCTCCCTGATCTTAGCATCTGCTCACCCCTTATCGCCAAATATTCTCATGGATCGTGTAGTATCGTAGATGAGACTTTTCAGTAGTAGGGGCCAGAGAGGTTGGATGATCAAGTTTCGTATCAGCGGGAGGGCATACAAGGACCTAGCATCTTGGGATCCTTAATCCCTAAACCCTAGACCCTAAACCCTGAACCCTAAACCCTAAACCCTAAACCCTATACTAAACCCTAAACCCTAATCGCTCTTCAATGCGGACGACGCTTGTGAGGATGACGACGGGCTGCAACTTGCCGCAGTGGCCCAGGGGCGCGGAGCAGTGAGTTGGTGTTCTCGGACGATGATAGGGGGTTGTGATCTTCATGCCAACCTCTAAACGGGAGTTTACGAAAATAGGGGACCCCTAGATTAGACCCCCCAGATAGTGGGGTTTCCTTAGAGTAGGACCCCAGTAAGGTAACCCTAATCGTAGACACCAAACTACCCAAAGGCTCCTATGTAGTGTCTTTTTGTGGGGTCGTATACTCGAACCCCCTATAGCTAACCTACAAAAGGAACTACATTGGCGCGATCAGGTAGAAGCCCCAAACCACTAATTCCCTTCAAGAAAGTACACCCTGCAGCTCGGCAGCTTGAAACAGCCACCGGCACGGTTTCCCAACCTGCCAAGGTTGCGTGTCGGATTGCAAGCTGATTCGCTTAGGGTTTAGGGTTTCGATATAGTGTGTGTGTGTGTTCTTATTTTTTGGCACCGAATTGTCTTTGTGTGTTCCATACAAAAGTAATGGCGCCTCGAAAAGACGAGCTACAAGCAACCCTAAACGATTTACAGTTTAGGGTTCAACATTCCTTCCTAAAGGGATGTGGGTGAGCAGGGCGGAGAGAAGTTAATTTCGAGGTTGTAGCCCTGCCACTTCATCAGCCTTGCCGCCTCAAGCCCCAAACCCTCCGCAAACCCCAAAACTCACCGCAGAAGCCCTATGCACCCCATGCACCGCAGAGGGGCAGCCCCCTGCATAAATCCCATCATCCATACACAACGCCTTGTTACACTCTCTAGAACCCCCAAAGAAACCCCAACAACTCCCCAAGAAGTCCTCACAAAAGCGACTTGTAAGGCGTAGAAGCCCAGGTACTATGTCGGGGATTTCGTCTCGGATCACACCCCAGGCTTCGAGGTTCGCTTTGCCGTTCCACAGGATTTGGGGTTTAGGGTTAGGGTTTAGGGTTTAGGGTTTATGGTTTAGGGTTTAGGGTTTCGGGCTTATCTCTTGGACTTCTTGTTTAGGGACTTGGGGGGGCCCGATATACGACTCAGGTTCGTTGGACACTTTGGGTTTGGGCTCTACCAAAAGGGCTCAATGAGCTTGTGTAAGTAGGTTGGGTTTAGGGTCGCGGCTTGCGTACTGTATCTACCTTGCCTCATCCTGCTTTTACCTAGAAAGAAGTAGCCCTAGACACTAGGAGACCCCGAACAGGCTGCAACTTGCCAAACGTCTTGATCACCCCTCACAAAAAAAACCTACATCACGACATGGTCTGCATCATAACCCCTCTGAAAAAAACAAACTAGCTGCAGCCTAAGCATGAAACCCTCACGTCATAATGCCGCTGCAACCCCATGGTAAGCCGATATTATTCCCCACTATCAACATCCTGAACCCTCAACCCTAAACCCTAAACCCTCAACCCTGAACCCCAAACCCGAAACCCTAAACCCCAAACCCTAAACCCCAAACCCTAAACCCCAAACCCTCAAAGAGAACCTGGAAGGCGGCTGCCCTCAGTGGCTTGGACTGTGCCCGGCACCTCTCAGGGCGCATGGCTGCGGCCGCCTAGGGCGCAGGGCTGAGATTTTGCAGGACTGCTGCCTAAACCCTAAACCCTAAACCCTAAACCCCAAACCCTAAGCCCTAAGCCCTAAGCCCTAAGCCCTAAGCCCTAAGCCCTAAGCCCTAAGCCCTAAGCCCTAAGCCCTAAGCCCTAAGCCCTAAACTTATCCCCCTACTGCGGTAATTCATCCCGAGTTAAGCCACATGGACAACGAACCCCGATGTCGGGGGGCTCATGTAGCCTGGTCGACCACCTGCTAGCTCCATTTTCTTTCTGCTGTACAGGCTTAGGGTTATCATAGGGTGGTCCTTTCGACGCATGCATCTGGTCTTGCTCCACTCTATCATTAATGTAGAGGTTGAGGGTATAAGGGTTCAGGGCTTATAGGGGTTAGAATAGTTGAAGACCCAAACCGAAGGCAAAGCTGTGAGCATCATAGGGTGTAGGGTTTAGGGTTTAGGGTTTAGGGTTTAGGGTTTAGGGTTTAGGGTTTAGGGGTATTAAGGCATTCACGCATGAGGTTGCCGTGCTAAGGCGGCGATGTCAATATTCTAGAGCCTTGCCGTGGTAGGCAAATTCAAGTCCCCAAGCCTTTCACCCTGCTGAGATTCCTTTAAGTCTATAATCAATATTCACGGTTTAGGGTTTAGGGTTTAGGGTTTAAGGTTTAAGGTTAAGGGTTTTCAACACAATGCTTGGGCATACCCCTTGAAAGACATTGAGGGGTATGGAAAAATCCTTCCTTATATTCTCCTTTTGTGTGTTAAGGGGCATTGGTGTGGGGCATGCTGCATGATTCTTGGATGAAGTCTAAACCCTAAGCCCTAAATCCTTTCAGGGGGTATGGGTTTGGGGCATGCTGAATAATCCTAAGATAGAAAGCATGGTAACTGACAAGGCTCCCAGCTTCATGCAAACCCTAAACCCTAAACCCTGAACCCTGAATAATAATCCCTATATTGTCCTTAATAAGGAAAGCTTTAACAACAAATTGGGGGGTTCTTAGCAATTCGTAGAACCCAAAACCCCGAAACCCTAAGCTTCCGACCTATTGGATGGGCTCCTCTCGCAACCCCAAAAGTGACTTAATTGGGGCCAACTTCCTCATAGGTTTAGGGTTTCGGGTTTAGGGTTTAGGGTTTAGGGTTTAGAGCTTGCGCATGAGCCCGTCAACTATATAAATATAGAACTGTTTTAAGCCAAGAAAACTCAGAGAAGCCCCCCCCCCCCCCCTCCAAATCCCGAGCATCCGCCCTTGGCGGGGTTCACTTTGCCTTGCGTGTTCCAGAGCATTTCGTGGCGCGTAGCACGCTCTGTGTGTCTGGGATCTTCGACATCTTGGTGCAACAACACGCAATGAGGGATGCGGCGAGAGTGGCACCGGCCGAGACGTGTCAGGAGGAAGGTCCCAAGGACGGGCAAGTGGCCGCAACCGCGAGAAGCCTTGGTTTGCCAGAGTTCCTCGGTCTGCTTGCGTGCGGGGATGACGCCACCCTGCGCGTAACAGCCCTGGAGTCAGTGAACCGCAGCGTTTCTTAGTAGAAGAGTAGGAAGCCTTTAACCTTTTTGGGGTATTCTCATCCCAACAAAGGCCAACCTTTAACTCCCCCAGGTTACTGGACAACTAAGGTTTTCGAGACGACGGAGAAGGAGGCCATCATGCTGTTCAGCAAAGTCATCCTAATGCTCAACGACCCCGTTCCTTCGGGACGAACTGAACCTTAAAAGGTTTAAGGTTCATATACCTTGTTAATAGGAATTCTAGTAGTAATAGGGTATATGAACCCCAATTTTAGGGTTCGTTTGGTCCCCTAAGGTTTGGGATGTCAAGCGAGCTGCAATCCAATTGCTTTCTGAGCTGGCTCCGCGATTCGACCTCGACACGCTGCGCAGTTTGAAGCGATTGCTCGTTTACCCTGATCCTTTGGTACCTCGCAGACTAAATCAAGCCTAGAAGGGTTTATGGTCCATATACCGTACTGGCAGCGAGTATTTTGTAGTAAAGGGTAGATGACCTCAAACTATAGGGCTCGTTTCTTCCCCAAGGTACAGACGATGATTGCTTGCGTGCTGAAGCCTGTGGATGCAGAGGGCTACTGCCGGCAGGTCCTTGGTGACCGATCGACAGTTCAAGCTGGTGTGAGTCGTCAAGGACGACTTCTTGAGTTTCTTGATGCAAGCTTACAGGCAGACCGGGAGATTGTCCTGGCAGCCGTGAAGCAGGACGGGGAATCCTTGAAGTATGCGCAGCAGAACTTACAGGACGACGACGAGATCGTGCTCGCCGCAGTCGCCGAGTGCGGACCTGCGGTTGAGTTCCTTGGGGACCAAATGAACCCTAAAGTTTGGGTCATGTACCCTATACTACCATAATTCCCATTAAGGTATATGAACCATAAACCCTTTTCGGGTTCATTTCGTCCCCAAGGTTTGCCAGCCGGGAGATCATTGCCAGACACGCGGGTCTCCGGGCACTGCGTGAGGGACGAGGTCTCTGCTTGTGCGGTGACTACGTGGTGTTAGAGGCTTAGTAGTAGAGTAGGTACTCTTTAACCTTTTTTGTTGGGGTAGTAGTACTCTTTAACTTTTTTTGGGGGTAGTAGAAATCCCCCTTATCATATCCTATCATCCCAAAGGTTCACGTTTCGTTCCCCCAGGATACTGGACAGCTAAGGAGGACCTCGGCCAGGGTGCCTATGGCAAGGTGGTCAAAGCTGAGCACCCGGGAACCCAGCGCCTTGTGGCCATCAAGAACCTTGGGGCCCAAATGAACCCTAAAATTTGGGGTCATGTACCCTATTACTACTAAGAATCCCGAATTAAGGTAATGTGAACCATAAACCCTTTTAGGACCAAATGAACCCTCAAATTGGGGTCATGTACCCTATTACTACTAATAATTCCTATTTAAGGTAATATGAACCATAAACCCTTTTTAGGGTTCCTTTCGTCCCCAAGGAAGATGTCCTACGACCCTGATGGGCGAGGAAGGAGTATCCCGGCCTACGCCGTGCGGGAGGTGTCGCTGCTGCGCAAGTTCACTCATCCCAACGTGCCTTGGGGACCAAATGAACCCTACAATTTGGGTCATGTACCCTATACTACTATAATTCCTATGAAGGTAATATGAACCATAAACCCTTTAAGGGTTCATTTTGTCCCCAAGGTGGTGCAGCTCCTCGCTGTGTATATGGACCGGAGCGACATTCGGCTGGTCTTCGAGTTTCACCCGGCTGACCTTCACAAGGTGATCACCCAGTGCAAGCAGGGTTCTTGTGACCTGCCGATCACGGAAGTTAGACAATACGCCACGAACATCCTGGATGGCCTGTATGCATGCCACAGCAGGCAAATTCTTCATCGCGACCTTAAGCCCGAGAATATACTCCTTGGCGCCGACGGCGTCCTGAAGATAGCAGACTTTGGCCTGGCGCGTGTGAACCAGCAGCAGCAAGCATTGACCCAGAATATGGCGACGCTTTGGTACAGGAGTCCAGAACTCCTCCTGGGCGCAGAAGGCTATGGATTTGAAGTGGACTGCTGGTCGGCAGGCTGTGTGATCGCTGAGATGTGCACCGGCCAGCCGTTGTTCCCAGGAGACTCCGAAATTGGCACTTTGATAAGGATCTTCCAGCTTCTTGGTAGTTGAGTGAGTACACTTTACAGTTTTTGGGTACTATAATCTCCTATAGAACTGAAAGTGCACACCTTTGGGGGCTTATGAACTCAGCAACTAAGGCTTCTGGGCACGCCGTCACAAACGAATTGGCCGCAGGGCACGCAGCTCCTCCATTTTAAAGACAAGTTTCCGAAATGGCAAGCAAGAGGCCAGGGCCTTAAACTCATTCTCGGTGTGCGGCAAGAAACTCGGTAGGCCGTTGGGACATTTTGTATTTTCCCTTCTTGGGGTTTAAGAGGATCATAATTCAGGAATATTTTTCAGAGGGCTCTCTGGGTCATCCAAGGAAGTCTGCGCTCATGAAGGAGATCAACTCCTCAGCGGCCTACTTTGCTTGCAACCCTGCCGACGTCTTTCATCAAGACAAGCATACCGTCATCCCTTCTGCTTGCGCCACGACTGATTGATTCCTGGTGGCCCAGTGGAACCCTCTTGCCCATGTTTTTGGTTCTAGGCTCCCGTAAAAAGTACCCAACCCTGAACCCTAAACCCTAGACCCGAAACCCTAAACAACCAACCCCAGAAAGGGTACCCGCCTCTCAAAATGGTTAAGGGGCTACCAAGGATTCCGCCCCGTGCATGGATCCAGATGCCAGGGCAAGGTTTGGGGTCTCATTGTGGTCTTAAGACTTTTCCGTAGGTTACCCAAGAATCCCAAAAGTATTTTTCAAGGCCCTGCCAAAAACAGTAGGTTTGGGGTTCTTATGGACTTGTTAGCACACATTGAACTCCAGCTGCTGGAGTTGGTAGTACAGCGCACGTGCGGCCATGAAACTCACCACTGAAAGAAGCCCCATGTAATCCGATGCCACCTTGAAGTTAACCTAGACCCCCCGAGGGGTTGGGGGATGGGCTATCATACCTATAGAGTCCTTAAAAAGGACCCCCCGTTACAGTATTGGTTCTGGGGATTAGCCTAAGAATAGTCCCATCCTGCAAAACTGTGAGACTTCTTGTGGCGGATTCAGTGGTCCAGCCGGAATGAGTGACGAGGTCAGAAGGGGGACCCTTTGCGGGTGTGGCTTCCTGCCCAGCCAGACTTCGACTGGGTTTTGGAGTTCTATACTTTAATGCTGTATTTGGGTTCTGGGTTCCTTTTATAGCTACCTATACCTAAAGCGTGTATATTTTTCCAGAGTCTACTCCACAGTAGGGTCTAGGATCTAGTGAGGATTTGGGGTTCATCTGCTCTGTACTAGGGGATAGGGTCAGTCACATTCCGACATCGCGAGACTAGGCTGTTGACCCAAACCCTAAACCCGAAACCCTAAACCCTAAACCCTAAACCCTAAACCCTAAACCCTAACGTGCGGAGATGGTCTGTTTGGTCGTGAGCCAGAGCCTGCGTCCATGATCTTCAATTTAACATAGGGTTTAGGGTTTTAGGGTTTAGGGTTTAGGGCCTCATGGTCTCGGTCTGCCTTCTCTTGCTTTCACTCTAGGGCTGGCGATCACGCGATCATGACAAATCTCTCAGTCAGTTCGGGTTTCGGGTTTAGGGTTTAGGGTTTAGGGTTCAGGGTTCAGGGTTTAGGAAGCCTTACCGCGATGTCTTGCACAACAGCGCAGCAAAGGATGTCCAGCTGCAGTGGAATCTCAAGACGGACTATGCGTAGCAGTACCTAGCTTACAAGAAGCCAGTGTAGAATTTTGATTTTCGACGTCACAGCTTCCACTGGGTAGCTGCTTATAGGCTCATGCCGTCCGAAATTCCTGTCACTTGTCACTTGTAGTCAGAATGAAGGGACGGGCTGTCCGATGTAAGCCGTGGCAGCTTGCACAGGCGTCTGGAGAGAACCCTGCCATTCCCTCCCCCTAATACTAAATCCCCCCCCCCTACCCTTATCATTATAGTTATATTGGAGTATAGGTGGGGGGGGCTATTTAATAGAAGGGTGAGGGGTGCAGGTTTACAGGGGGTTATGTTTGGTAGGGGGGGGTGGGAGGGGTTATTTTATACTAGGGGGTAGAGGGGGGGGGCGGCTGAACAGTAGGGGGCGATCCTTAACATGAAGGTTTGGTCCTTGATTAAGGGGTATTGGGCTCTTTGGGTAATTCCCGAGTTTCGGAACCCCTAAACCCTAAACCCTAAACCCTAAACTGAGAACCGCTCTCAAACAACGGACAGCCGGCGATCCCTCCCTTCTTTTGCAGCCTGCATGCAACCTGCGTGCGCCTGCAAGCATTGCGTCTCGAAGTCGAGTCTTTTCAGGTTCCCCTAATGAAGATTACAGTCTGGGGGTGGGGGGGGTTAGGGTTTAGGGTTTTTAGGGTTTAGACTTCATCGGCCTGGATGTAAAAGGGTTTAGGGTGTAGAGTTTCAGGGTTTAGGGTTAGGGGTTTAGGGCATAGAGTTTGGAATGCCTGTGAGAGAGAGAGAGAGAGAGAGACTGAGAGAGAGAGGGTTTAGGGAATATGGGGTATATCCCGGTTTTTGGAAATGCTCATATACGGACCTTCAGCTTAGGTAGGTTGTGGGCCGTGTCTTGTGCCCCTAAACCCTAAACCCTAAACCCTAAACCGATGCAACCTCAGGAAGCCTCGACCTGATTTTCCTTCTGCACGCGTGATCGCATTGAGGTTACTCTGCTCTTGGCCAGGCCACGCTCCTTAGAAGACACTGCATAGGTTTTAGGGTTTAGGGTTTCGGGTTTAGGATTTAGGGTTTAGGCTTTAGGGTGGGTATGTCCCAAAAAATAGGCTCCCCCTAAGAGAACTGCATGTGTCGTGGAATGTGTCTGGCCTAGGGCTTGTCTCCTTGCTAGCCCAGGGGTACCTTTTTCCATTTGTTTAGTTCTCAAGGTTCCCTTGTAAAGTAACCAACCCCAAAATGGGGGTTTAGGGTTTAGGGTTTACCTTCTAGCTCTTTAACTTTTGTGGGTTGGTTACGAAAATCCTGGTTGTTCCTCGTCTTGCGGGAATAACCTCGATTTTTTAGAAAAACTGGGTTCTGCGAATTTGGACCCGTATTTTCGCCGTAATTTGCCCATATTTTCCCGTAGTTTACCTGTGTTTTCCCGTAGTGAGAAGCCTGCTAGGGAAAACCGGGGCAACACGAAAAAATGTAGGCAAAAGATGTTCTAAGTAGGGTTTAGGGTTTAGGGCTACTAAGGAGTGGTTACTGGGCTAGTATTCTCTTAAGGTGCCTCTATTGCCCTTTTGCGGTTACTGGGCTACCAAGTGTCAGGAATTCGAAGTGCCTTCGAAGACTGTCCCTTCGGAGTCATGGCCGAGTCAGCGGGTCCATGAGACAGCCCGGACCCGAGACCCTAGACCCTAGACCCTAGACCCTAGACCCTAAACCCTAAACCCTAACCCTAACCCTGACCCTACCTTAAGAGAACTCAAACCTACTTTGTGGCACGGTTCTTACAGTATAAGGGATGCCCAACTTATATTTCACCTTCACCACCACCAGGTGCAAGTCATACTCCGCCAATACTTCATGGCACTTATTCACCAAATATGACTGTACTTACAACCCACGTATAAGCCCCTGGAGTGCCCTAATATGGTTGCAAGTACACTTATAATTGGTAAATAAGTACCATGAACCTCCAAGTAGACGAGTCCTGACCCGCGGGCTCAACGCGCGCGCAAGGACGAGTTTCTGCAGAATGCCTGAGCGCGAAATGGTGGTTTCCGAAATCAGGGGTACCGTTTTAGGGGTCCTTGTTATACGGGAATCCTATTATTTGGGTCTATTTCGGGTGTCCTTATTTTCGTAAACCCCCAAATGAACCCAAAAGGGTGTGTGTGTGTGTGGGTGTTTTGGATTCTATATACTTTGACCATTGGGGACCCGAAAAGGGTTCAGGGTTTGGGGTTTCCATATACCTTAATATAGGGGCCTTGTTAATTAGAGTAGTGGGGTTAACTATTATAGTTCATTTCATCTAGGGACCATAAGGGATACCACTAGTATTTCTTACGACCCCGATATTGGATTGCCCAATATACCTTCATAGGGATGACATGGGGTATATGACCTCTAAACCCTAGCCCTAAACCCTAAACCCCAAACCCCCCAATCATAAGGTTCATTTCGTCCCCAAAGATTGTAGGGTGCGCGAACTGGTAGGAGGCCACACGGCACGCTTCTGCACCCAAGGCTCACCTTACCCTCGGCCCTCCTCCGCGTGTGTATCGGTTACCCGATCTAGGGTTAGGGTTTAGGGTTTATAGGGTTTAGGGTTTAAGGCAGACGAGGAGGGTGGAGGGCATGGTGTTTTGTCCAACAGTTACCTCGAGTTGTCCCACCTAGGCGGGTGGCAAAAAACAGGCGATGTTTGGGGTTTGCAAAGAGGGTTTGGCATGAACTTAGGGCTTTTCCTTGGAGGTTCATGGTACTTATTAATCAAGTAATACTGTACTTATGACTGTACTTTTTACCATATTAGGGCACAGTCATAAGTGGTTAATAAGTACCATGAACCTCCAAGTAGTTAGCACCAAATACTTCGGTGTTTCCATCCTTCCGTCCCGAATGGCAGTCATTGTCGCTACCCAAGTTGAGCATGGTCGTGATGCTGGACCACAAACGGTTTACCGCCCTTTATACTACCCCCCCTAGGTTCCCCCCTTGAAATAACCTAATTCTCCCTAAATAGCCTGAGTTAGGGGGGGGGGAACCTAATTAGGGGGGGTAGTCTTGAGGGAGTAGTCGGGAAACCCATCATACAAGGGTGTTCAAGTCAAGGAGCTGTTGACATCAAGGTCCTTCTCCCTACAATTGGGGTCATATACCCTATGCGAAAAATGGCCCTATTCAGGCTCTTGGACCATAACCCCTGTTAGGGTTCATGTAGTCCCCAAGGTAGTCTAAACTCTGAACTCTAAACCCTAAGCCTTATTCCGACCCCCTATATTGGTTTAAGGGTCCTGCCCTTAAGGAGCAGTTGAAATCCTAGGTAGGCCCTTGGGACATTTTTGTATTTTTCCCTTATTGGGTTTAAGAGGATAGTATATGAGGAATATTTTGAGAAGGTCTTATAAGGGCCATCCTAGAATCAAGGGTTTAGGGTTTCGGGTTTCGGGTTTCGGGTTTAGGGTGACCCTAAACCCTAAACCCTAAACCCTAAACCCTAAACCCTAAACCCTAAACCCTAAACCCTAAACCCTAAACCCTAAACCCTAAACCCTAAACCCTAACCCCTAACCCCTAACCCCTAACCCAAACCCTGAACCCTAATGCGGTTTTCTTTCTTGGCAGTGTTGACGGCAAAAGCACCGGCAAATCGCTTGCACGGCCCCTGCGCGGGTGCTGAGGCGGTCCCCAAACCCTAAACCCTAAACCCTAAACCCTAGACCCTAGACCCGAGACCCTAGACCCTAGACCCTAAACCCTAAACTCTAAATCTAAACCCTAAACCCCAATTCCTTGGGGACCACATGAACCCTGAAATTTGGGTCATGTGCCCTTATACTACCAGAATTCCTCTTAAGGTATATTAGGGTCATATATCCTTGTACTCCGATAACTCCTGTTAAGGCATATGAGCCATAAACACTTTTAGGGTTCATCTCGTCCCCAAGGATTCCTAAACCCTCCCGCAGCACGAAGCTTCTCAAAGGGTAGAGGGGTGGAACAAGCTCCCGAATGCTGTCGTGCTGCGTAGCTCCGGACGTCTCCACCACTGGCGAAATGCTCTCCGAAGAAGAGTTTCTGCGAAAGGAGGCAATGCTGCTGGAAGAGGAGATACTTAGCAGTAGAGTAGGTAACCTTTAACCTTTTTGGGTTCCTATATACTCCCTCTATAACCCCAAAAGTTAAGGGTTTAGGGTTTAGGGTTTAGGGTTTGGGGTTTACCTTTAGTTCCCCTAGGAAACTGGACAACTAAGGATACGGGCCGCGGGGATGGAGCACTTGTTGGGCGAGCACCGCGTCGACATGGGTGACTTGGTAGCCCAGTGGTACCCTTTACCCTTTATTCTGTTAGGGGGTGGGGGGGGGGGGGGGGGGGGGGGTTCGGGTTTAGGGTTTAGGGTTTAGGGTTTAGGGTTTTAGGGTTTTAGGGTTTTAGGGTTTTAGGGTTTTAGGGTTTCAGGTTTAGGGTTTGGGGTTCAGGGGAACCCCACCCTTATCAAGTAGCCAACCCCAAAAAAGGGTGGGAGCCCTTCTTATGAGATGGTTACTGGGCTACCAAGGTGAAGCCCTAAAGACAGATCCAGCGTTCAGGCCCTTGACTGAGGCCTAGATCCCCCTCGGGTTTTTTTAAATGAGATTTTTGTTTATGTAAAACCCAAGAGGATATTAGAACATAGTATTTTTTATTAAGGTGGAAGCCCAAAAGGATATTAAAAAAAAACCGTATTGTTATTAAGGTTCTAAGGATTTTTATTTTTGTTTATATAAAAAACCCAAGAGGATATTTTAAAGAGCATTTTTTAATTAAGGTTCTAAGGGGAGAAGAGAGGCCGAGTTGGACGCTTTGGTGGAGGCCGAGATTGCGCGAACCGGTGGCCTCGAAGAGCCCGACTCTTAGGCCTCTTTGGACATCTTTTTTTTTTTTTTTCAGTTTGTGTGCACTTTATATTTCCTGGGTCTTGGAGTACTATACTTCAATACTTTTTTGGGGTTCCATTTTTGTGGACACTTTTTTGGGCAATTTTTGGGACACTTTATAATTCCTAAGAAGCAGCCAAAAATTTTTCCCAGGGTTCCAACAAACCCTAAACCCTAAACCCTGAACCCTGAACCCTAAACCCTAAACCCTATAACCCTATAACCCTATAACCCTATAACCCTATAACCCTATAACCCTATAACCCTATAACCCTAAACCCTATAGCCCCTAAAGCTCAGTAGAGGACTGGGGCTCCATGACCTGGATGGATGAAGGGATGGAGCCCTTCCCCAACCAGCAGCCGATCCCGCCCGTGCCCGCAGTGCCGGAAGATGCGCCGGTGGTGAAGGCCGTTCCTGGGTTGTGCTTTGGGATGTTTGCTTTATTTTAGGGTTTAGGGTTTAGGGTTTAGGGTTTAGGGTTTAGGGTTTAGGGTTTAGGGTTTAGGGCATTTCCCTTCTTTCCTTATAAAGAGAACCCAGTCATACAATAGTTTTCAAGGGGGATGACAGCACAACTCAGGTTCTTGTAGGCCCCACATACAAGACCAGTAAGCACAGCATGCCCTTGCTGGGCCGACTGGAAGTTCTACTTGGATCTGTTGCTTGGTAGCCCAGTGGTACCCTTTACCCTTCTATTTTGGTTCTGGGTTCCCTTGTAAAGTAACCAACCCAAAAACAAAAAGTGCCCTTTTTTGTGTTATGGTTTCTGGGCTACCTAGGTTGGTGCCTTGGAAGATATCCTGGTTGCGTTGCAACATGCCAAAGTCACTGGGTGGGCCCTTGGGACACTTTGTCTTTTCCCTTTTTTGGTTGAAGAGGATCATCTTCTAAGCCCTAAACCCTAAACCCTAAACCCTAAACCCTAAACCCTAAACCCTAAACCCTAAACCCTAAACCCTGACTATTTTTTCAGAGGGTTCTAAAAAGGGCCATCCAAGGTCAGGACTCCGGAGCTGAAGATCTTGACGGATGCGAAGAAGACCCTTGGTAGCTGAATGAGTGCACCCCTAAACCCTGGACCCCCTTAATTTGAACCCTAAACCCTAAACCCCCAAAGTTTGAGCCCTAAACCCTAAACCCGAAACCCTAAACCCTAAACTGTGGCCACACTAGTTGGGGATACTACAACCCCCTAGAACTGAAAGTGTACACTTTTTCGGGGGGTGGGGGGGGGGGGGATTGTGAACTCAGCAGCTAAGGACTGGCGGATGGCCTGTGGCACATGAGGCACCTAGGTAGGCCCTGAAGGGACATTTTTTACAGTTATTTTCCTTTTTGGAGGGGGCTGAAGAGGGACGATAGTCTAAGCCCCAAACCCTAAACCCTGCACCGTAAACCCCTTTTTTCAGAGGGGTTTAGAAAAGTGCCATCCAAGGCACCCACCCGGAAGAACATCCTAAGCTCCATGCAGTGGTTGGTGCAAGATGCCAAGCCTGGGGATAGTTTGCTCTTCTTCTTCGCAGGCCCCTTCGAGATTTTTTCGTTTAGGGTCTAGGGTCTAGGGTTTAGGGTTTAGGGTTTAGGGTTTAGGGTTTAGGGTTTAGGGTCTAGGGTCTAGGGTCTAGGGTCTAGGGTCTAGGGTTTAGGGTTTAGGCTCAAATTCCTAAGAAATAGCTAAAATTTAGCTTAAGCCTGGAGATAATCTGCTCTTCTTCTTTGCAGACCATGGTGGCCCAGTGGTACCCTTTTTCCCTTTTGTTTGGGTTCAGCGGGTTTAGGGTTGAGGGTTTAGGGTTGTAACCAACCCAAAAAAGGGTGCCCTATTACAATACGGTTTTGCTGGGCTACCAAGCAGGCCATGCTGGCCAGTCCCGCGACACGGATGGTGATGAGCCTGGGTCATTGTTGAAAATCATTTTACATGTTTTGGAGTACTGTACTTAAACCCAATCAGGAACAAAACCGCCCTAAACCCTAAACCCTAAACCCTAAACCCTAAACCCTAAACCCTAAACCCATCTGGTGCAGGAACAGGATGGACAAGATGAGCACATCTGTCCGGTGATCCAGGCGCAGCATCCCAAGTTCGCTTCTGCATTCGATGGCTCCCTAGAGAAGCTCGGAATAAGACCCCGGGGTATATTTTCATATTTTTTTCATATACTTTCCCGGTTTAGGGTTTAGGGTTTAGAGTTTAGGGTTTAGGGTTTAGGGTTTGGGTTTAGGGTTTAATAGGATCATACTTCGGAAGATTTGTTCAGAGGGTTCTTGTGGGCCATCCTAGGAAAGAAGAGGCAGATGACCTGGTGGGTCGTGGGATCAGCGACGATGAGATCTTCGGTGTGATCCTTGGGGACCAAGTATGAACCCTAGAATTTTGGGGTCATGCACCCTTATACTACTATAATTCCTGTTAAGGTATATTGGGGTCATGTACCCTCATACTACTAGAATTTCTCTTAAGGTAATATGAACCATAAGCCCTTTTAGGGTTCCTTTCGTCCCCAAGGATGTTGAAGGATCTGCCCGAGGGGGTGCGCCTCACCACGATCCTAGGCGGGACTTTGCTACAACTTTATGCCTTTATTCACCCTAAGCCCTAAACCTACACCCTAAAGCCTAAACCCTAAACTTTGGGGCTGGGGTTCCTCTAGTTTCATATGAAGGGGGGCTAAAAATTGCGCTTTTATGGGGGGGGGGGGGGGGGCTAAGGGCAACCAAGGATCTTTGATGCTTGTCACAGTCAAACCTTGGCAGATCTGGCACATTCTTATGAGGTGCAGGTGGAAGGTGACGAGATGGCCCGTGCCAAACGACAAGAGCCGCCACCCCCTGGCTTCAGCTTTGACAAGCGTCCTTTGACTCATAAGGACGTGAAAGGCAAAGAGTGTGCCGCCAGTGTCCTATGCCTTGCAGGCTGCAAAGATCGGGAAACCCAACAAACGTGGTGCGACCAGAGCGGTCGCGGAATGCGGGGAGCCTTTTTTCTCACGAACATGTTGGCCAAGGCAATCGCTGGCATGCGCACTCCAAACCCCAGCTATGCTGACGTCTTGAGGGAGATCACAAGAGATTTCTACCGCGGGAATAGGCTCAACATGAGCATTCCCAGTTTCTCCACCTCATCAGCAGTTGACCTTGATGCAAAGCCTTTCAGTTTCGTGGGACCACTCTGAGTTTGTGGCAGTCTATTGACGTCCATCGCTTGCAGCTCCCCCGTGATCCGAGGTCAAGGGAGAAGGGAGAAGCTTGCCAGTTTCACCAGTTCGCTCACCGGCCACTAATACGAATCATACTAATATATGTACTAAATGATGTGAGTGAGAATGTGTTCTCAGCTTCTCAAAGCTCTGTAGTTTCTAACATCCGGCGATACAGCGCCCCAATGATGCCTCTACCTGCACCCGCGAAATATCCATTCGACCGGGGCCGGGGCCGTGTCGACGTGTCGATATCGACATGGACATCGGCCCGGTAGGCTGGAGAATACTTTTCTTATGCCAGAGCTGCATCGACCAAGTGGGGCCAGGCACCAAAATAGCCTCGAAAAAGCGAATCGAGATAGCATTCATCTAATGTCCTTGAATGGCATAACATCGTGTGTATCTCGTGACGGTCCGCATCATACACACATCACATGTCTATCTTGTGGTATTGTATGCCGATCCACTGGCACGTGCTCACACTGTGTCAGGTGAAGTCCTGCTGGTCTCGCCGGTTTTCGTGATTGCATGGACCGTGGAAAATGGTCCTGGTCGGAGAGTTGGGATGGAGGGTTTCGGGTTTAGGGTTTAATTAGGGTTTGTCACGGATCTCAGCTCATCTTACTAGATGACCCAGGACGGAATATCGGTTACGGTTGAACAAGGAAATTGACGGTCCAGGATTCCTTGCACTTACTGTCAAGCTCACGTGTTGAGTCCTGCACACTGGCATTTGTTCAGACTGCTGAAAAAAACATCTCCACTAGAAGACCTAGGGTAGGCCCTCATTCCCTTTTTAGTGTTGAGGTTCCCTTGGAAGCCCCTTGAAACCCAAAAGGGCTCCCTTTTTATTCCTAGGTAGTAGCTCTTGGGTAAACCCTATCAAGGAGCCACCATTCCATGAGTTCGGCCGGATTTTGCATGGCTAGAAACCCCGGTTGAGCGGTGATGTGTGGAGCTGGGTCAAGTGATGACCTGGTCTTCCCACCCTTGGCCACAATTGCTTTCTATGTTTGCATGTGTACCCCTAAACCCAATTGGCTTTGGCCTGAGGGAAGTTGCATGGTCCCTGCGTATGGGCCCTTAAACGGGGACCCCTTATATACCCCTTATATACCCTGTACAAATTAAGGGCCCATGCATCAGAACCCTTCAAGAGAGGCAAGGGGCCATGTTGCTTTTTCATAGCGGTTTAACATTTTATTTTTTAAGGGTACTTAAAGTCAATAAGGAGTAGACGTTTTAAATTTTACTCCTATCCCAACCATGAACTAGTTAAACCCCCTTGGTTCTTAGTAGGGAATGAGGAAATTTTGGCCCTATATGTACCCTTTTAAGTATAGCCCAAACCCTAAAAACCCTAAGCCCTTAGATTTTTGATGACGAGAAAGTCCCAAAATCGCTCTTAGCAGCCAGAGGCTCCAAACTTCGGCAGGTTTGGATATTTGTGCTTTAGGTTAACTAGGGTTTCTGGTTTAGTTTGTAGGGTTATTTCGCGTGCCGTTTTAAGGGTTAGACCCCAAAACCCTTAACCCACAGCCCTAAACCCTAGAACCCCACACCCTGAAACCCTGAACTTCTCAGCCCCTAAGCCCCCTGACCGTAACCCCTAAACCCCTCAACCCCAAAACCCCTAAACCCCCCCGACAACCGAAAAGGGGTAGTCATTGGGCTCTCTGGATTCCGAGCCATGGCATCAAAGTCCTCGCGCTCTGCAAGGGTCTTCGCGTTCCTGGTGCTTGCGGCTGGTCCGCACCCCTACATAGAAGAACATCATAAGGTTTAGGGTTTAGGGTCTAGGATTCAGGGTTTAGGTTTTAGGGTTTCGGGCTTCTAATGTAGTGGTGATCTAATGTAGTGGTGACTTACGGGTATCTTTACAGAAGATAGTACTCGAGTATCAAGATCTTGTTTTTTTTGGCGAGAGGTTACTGGCGTTTTCAGATCCAGGGCCAAGAGAGGAGGGTATTCTTGGAATAAGCTGGCATATGGTCACTTCTCAAAAGTGTCGTTCTTTTTGGGGTCCTTGTTGTAAGGCTGCCCCGAATATGTAGGGAACCCAATTTAGGGTTTAGGGTTTAGGGTTTAGGGCTTTTGAGAACTGATATCATATCCGTTTTGCAATTGCATGGGGGGTGTGGCTCGTAAGGCGTGCGGCGAGATGTGGCTTGTCCCCGTAAACTTGCGAAACGGGTGGGGAAAAAACCCTAAACCCTAAACCCCAAACCCCAAACCCTAAACCCTAAACATCCCTAAACCCGAAACCCTAAACCCGAAACCCTAGACCCTAAACCCTAAACCCTAAACCCTAGGGCAGGCCTTGGTCGGGCCTTGTGCCATTTTGTTAATTGGGATTGGTGCACCCCATTAGGCAGAAGAAAGAAGGGGTTTAGGGTTTAGGGTTACGAGCACATTGTTACTCCTGTGTTGGTTGCGGGTCTACGGTTTAAGGGTTTAGGGTCTAGGGTTGAGGGTTTACAAGGGGTTTAGGGTTTAGGGCCCTGGGACCTGGCTTATTGGGAGGGTTTACGGGAGCCCCATTCATGTTGTTTGGCTTAGGGGCTGTAGGGTTTACGACCTCAAGGCCCCTCTTCACATGCTTTAGTCATGCTTTAGGGTTTACGGTTAGCAGCCTCCTCAATCCGTGCTTAAAAAGAGTTTAGGGTTCCGATGATCCGTTCAAACAGGCGGCACACGTGTCGTCGCATGTGTCAATCCTCTTGCACACCACCACCCACCTACCCCCCATTAACCTATAAGCCGTCTAAACCCGTCTAAATAAACCCTTATACACCCTGTAGCGCAAACGCAATCCCTAGTAAGGACTGTTGGTATGTGGGGGAAAACCCTGAGTCCCTAAATCCTAAACCCTAAGCCCTAAACCCTAAGCCCCTAAACCCCTACACCCCTACATCCCTAAACCCTAAATCCCTAAACCCAAAGCCCTAAACCCTAACATCCCTAAACCCCAAACCCCAAACCCTAAACCCTAAACCCTAAACCCTTTAACCCTAAACCCTAAACCCTACAATTCCCTGAGCAGAGGTGGCCTGCCTCCCTTCCCCCGCCTTCGTCGGGAGCCCGAGCCGATCTCCGACGTCAAGGCAGCCGCATGAGAGGGACCCTCGGCGCCGACTTCATGAGGGTTTAGGGTTTAGGGTTTGGGGTTTAGGGTTTGGGGTTTAGGGTTTAGGGTTTAGGGCAACATGTCTAGGGGAAGCCCCCACTCCCCAGGCCCTTTAGCCCCCAGGGTCTTAGGAGCTTTGGTGGGTTGAGGCATTGTGGTTTTTTTTCGGTTGTGGGATGTCATTCCCGAGTACAGAAGCCCAAACACCATGTTGTATGGCCAAATAGGTATGTCGCTAGAACAACACCGCCCGGGACCTTAAACCCTAAATTACACTAGGGCCGCAAGAACAGAAGAACAGCAAGAGCAGCAAGAACCTTAAGGACTAAATGAACCATAAATGGATGATAGCCTCATCTTTGGTCCCCCCCCCAAGGAACAGTAGTCTTAAGGATCTTTAAAAAGGGTCTCCAAACCCAAGGGTACAGAATCTCTGGAAACCCTAAACGACTCTAAGCCCAAAACCCTTGGGTTTAGGGAGGCTCTAAACCCTATAAACCCTGAACCCCCTAAACCCAAGGGTTTAGGGGGGTCGCCTACCCTGTGCACTAAGACAGGGCCTGCAAGCTCGGCGAGCGCAAGCGACCGCGGAGTTCGAAGTGGGCGACGCAGCCCCTTTCACCGCATTCCTTGGGGAAAACATGAACCCTGCACGAACCCTGCAATTCGGGTTCAGGGTTTTTGGTTTTGGGTTTGGGGTAACCCGATGATAAAGATAGATGGACCATCAACCTAGGGTTCATTCAGTCCCCAAGGATTCGGCCATTCAAGAAGTAGCGTGTAAGCAGTCAAAGCGCGCTCATTTATTCCAGAGACTCACTTGCTGTTCCCTGTCTGTTGGGTACTTCAACTTTATTTGATTCGTGGCAATCGTTCTTGAACGTAGTGGTTGGTTTTGTCGATGAAATGTACAAAGGTCCCGCGGTTTTTGCTCTTCGGACGGTCTCTGAGCACAGTCAATCAAGTGTCCAAACTTCAACGGTTTTTTGGGGTAGTTTATTGTGTAATCGACAAGGAATACGTGAACCTCTGCGCTTGGGGTGGGACGAAGCTGTACTGACCGGACTGCATTGTGCCTAATAGACTCCTCAGAATAGGTCCGCGCACTGCATGCAGACCACCAGGAGTGGTACGAAGGCGGCCTGTTAGCATTGTGATTGCTTTCGCTTTTGAAATCTTAGCCTTGGCAACGAAAGCATTCAACTTGTACTTAAGTTACGAGTGCTTGTTGCATTGGTGCTGGTGCTGGTCTTCCTGGTAGACTTCGGTCAGTCGGGAGGGGGCCGGGGGCCTTAGAACGTTTTTTGTTGCATGAAGAATTGAGGCGAAGGATGTACCAGTACTTTTCGGGCAGGATGGGTCCCACTTTCGCCCGGTGCGCAGGCTTGCGCAGGCAGAGCGTAGAGTTCGGTTCCCTTTGGTGCACGTCGGCAAGTCTCTTCTCACAACAACCCTAAACCCTAAACCCTAAACCCTAAACCCTAAAACCCCCACGGAACCCTGCAGTTGACATGTTCTCATGAAGCCTCTTACGTTGCGAAAGGAGGCAAGAGATACGTCGGTGTCATGGATGTCCATCCTCTGTCTATATAGGACCCAGCGTAGGCCCGTACTAATTACCCGTTGTTTTGGGGGGTGGGGGGGGGGGGTGTTTAGGGTTTTCAGTTTTTAGATTCTAAAGTTCAGGTTCGCTGATAAGCAAAAAAATGGGGTAGCCTTTTATTCCTACGTTACTCTTGGGTCTAGTTGTCTGTTCAGGCGTCATCCAGGGCATCAACCCAGATGGCAGCTACTCCGTTCAGATGGCCGCTTGATCCAGGAAGTGGCTCCTAAACCCTGAACCCTAAACCCTAAACGCTGCCTTGGGTGAATAGGAAAACTGAAAGACTAGTTTGTCCACATGAGTAGTTTTTTGTTTCGGGTCCTTTTTTGGGGTACCCTCAAGGCACCCTTATGAGAAGGGCCCACAAAAGGGACCCTAATCTCGAGAACTGCCGTATATTCCTTAATTGGGATGTTGTGGTAGAACAATGATCCCACTTACAGGTTTCATTCGGTCCCCGAAGTGCTTGAAGCCCTTTCATCTCTAAACCCGAAACCCCAAACCCTAAACCCTAAACCCTAGACCCCAAACCCCAAACCCCAAACCCCAAACCCTAAACCCTAAACCCCAACCCGCAACCCCAAAACGCAGACCTCCCCCCAACATGGACCATCTGAGGACACCCCGGACTATGCCGAGTGGGTCGATGTGCCCAAGGATCTAGCGGAGCCGCTCTTCGTGTACAAGGATGGCTTCGGCTGAGAAGCTTTGAGCTCCTACGCCCACTTTAGGGTTTAGGGTTTAGGGTTTAGGGTTTAGGGTTTAGGGTTTAGGGTTTAGGGTTTAGGGTTTAGGGTTTAGGGTTTAGGGTTTAGGTCATTAGCAGTAAGAAAGTCGAAGGCCCAACCTAAAACAAAACCCCTAATCCGCAGGTGCTGGAGACGGAGCTCTGCATAGATTCCTGACAGCAGATGCCCTAAACCCTAAACCCTATGGGGGCTTTCGATTCAAGAGCAAGCGTGAGCAAAGCCACGAGGAAGCAAACACGGGGGGGGGGGGGGGCTTCATGCAGGTGGCACACAAAGGGGTACCGTGTTTTTTTTTTTTTAGTTTTTTTTTTTTTTTTTTCATGTTTTTTTTTGTCAAATTTAAGGCACGAAAGAAAGGAAGGAAGGCAGGAAGGCAGGAAGACAGGAAGGAAGAAAGAAAGAAACAAAGAAAGACAGAAAGGAAGGAAGCAAGAGGAATAAATAATATGGAAAGAAAGAAAGAAAGGCAGGAATAGAAAGAAAGACTGCAAGAAAGAAAGAAACACAGGCAGGAATAGAAAGAAAGATAGAAAGAAATACAGAAAGAAAGAATGGCAGGAATAGAAAGAAAGACAGAAAATCAATAAATAAAGAAAGGCAGGACTAGAAAGAAAGACAGAAATAAAGAAAGAAAGAAGGACAACAAATAAAGAAAGAGAGAAAGCAAAAAGGCAAGGCAGGAATGGAGGAAGAAATAAAGGAATAAAGAAAAACACAAGAAAGAAAGAGATAAACAACGACAGCAATAAAGCAAGAAAGAAAAAACAAAGGAAGGAACAGAGGAATACAGGAAAGAAAGAAATACAGCAAGACAGAATTATAAAATAAATAAAGAAATACAGGAAGGAAGTGAGGAAGAAAGAAAGGAATAAAGAAAGAAAGAACGAGAGAAAGAAATAAGGAGAGCAAGAAAGCAAGCACTACAGAGAAACACGAACGAAATACATAAAGCAAAAAAAGAAAGACAGGAAGAAAGGAAGGATGGAAGGAGTTTAGGGTTCCGCTCGCTTCGCACGTTCTTGGTTGACCCTAAAGACCCTACGCCTTAAACCATAAACCCTAGACCCCCAAAACCCGTATGTGGAACCTGTGAGGATACAACAAACGCCCTTCGGCACAGCGGCCGGGCAGTAGTAAACCCGAAGGATTTAGGTTTGTAATTAGGGTTTAGGGTTTGAGTGTTTGAGGTAAGGGATTACGGCTCTAGCCGGGGTCCGGTGTTGTTTTTTGCCTAGCTGTTAGATCAAACAAATCCCATTTGAAAACTATTGTGTTTGCAAATGGGGGGGGGGCTGCGCCCCCCCAACACCCCCGCCTTTTTATAAGCCGCCCAAGCGTGCTTCTGGTTCATACGAATCCCTTGCAAAACTCATCTTGCGGGATTGTGTCTGCAAATGGGGGGGGGGGGAATTCCCGGTGTGCAAGCGTGCTTTTAGTCTTTAGTTCAACGAACCGCTCCCAAAACTCATTTTGCGAACATCGCTTTGCAAATGGGGGGGGGGGAGTGGGGGGCCCCAAACCCCCCCGGCTTTTTGAAGGCGCTCAAGCTTGCTTTAAGACAATAAGAATCCCGTCCAAACCCATCATGCGAGCACCATGTTTGCATTATGTTTTTTTTGGGGGGGCGGGGTTGCTACCCCAAGGGTCATTAGATGTGGTCAGGTTCCGGACATGCGGTACCGCTGAGGAGCCTGCGGAAGCTGAAAACCAGCAAAATTCACCAAAAAAACCAGGAAAATACACAGAAACAAATTCCAACCAGAGGAGGAGGATAGGCAGAACCAGAGGGCATGTTCAGAAAACCAAAAGAAAAGCAAGGAAAAACAAAAGAAAACAAAAAACATAAAAAAATGACAAAAAAAATCCTCGCTCCCACACAAAGCAGGACCTCAAATTTCGCCTAACCCCTAGACCCTAAACCTAAACCCTCAACCCTAAACCGAGACCAACGTCTTCGCAGGACTACCGCCCTGGTGACAATGTCCTCTTCGCCTTGGAGGGCTTTGGAGCGCAGATTCTCGGCCGCTTTGGAGTTCGGGTTCAGGGTTAGGGTTCAGGGTTTAGGGTTCAGGGTTCAGGGTTCAGGGTTCAGGGTTTAGGGTTTAGGGTTTAGGGTATAGAGTTCATCGTTTAGGGTTTAGGGTTTAGGGTTGAGGGTTTAGGGTTAAGAGGGGCGGTGGGATATAGGTGGGCCAAGAAGCAAAAAGCGGGCGTCAAGGGTGCCGTTGCGAATTAGGGTTTGGGGCAAGGGTTTCGGGTTCGGGGTTTGGAATTTTAACTACAATAGGTGAGATTGGGTGGGGGGTGGGGGCGGGTTTAGGGCACCCAGGAATCTACAGACCTTTGCGATCGGAAGCTCCGAAAACGCTAATCCTCAAACCTTAAACAGAGCTGATCTGAGCTGTCCTAGTTCATCATCTTCTTCGAGATGCTGTGAAAATGATGGTCCCTCTCTGCGGTGCCCTCAAAAAGAGGGGCCGGCTTATTTGAAGGACCCCAGACGGGACCGAATTTTAGAGGAGTGCCCCAAGCCCCAAACCCCCAACCCTGAACCCTGAACCCGAAACCCTAAACCCTAAACCTTAAACCTTAAACCCTATACCCTATACCAAGCCCCAAGCCCCAAGCCCGAAGCCCCAAAACCCAAGGCCTGGCAGAGTTGCTGCCGTTCAGCCCCGAGGTGCCGGGGGGGCTGGGGCTTCTTCGAGGGCTTCAGGAGACAGGTAGGGTTTAGGGTTTAGGGTTTAGGGTTTAGGGTTTAGGGCTTAGGGCTTAGGGCTTAGGGTTTAGGGCTTAGGGTTTAGGGTTTAGGGTTTAGGATTTCGGAAACCCAAAAAACCTTTCGTCCGGTTTTCGGAGTCCTTACACACTTAAAAACTCTTCGTTTGCCTTGGGAACCGAATGAATCCCAGAATTGGGGCCATCTACCCTATATGCTACCTAGACTCCCGATTAAGGTGCGTAGCCTTTTTTTGGGGGTTCATCATTGAATGTCGGGGCCGGAATGATTACGAACGTTATGCTCTTACGGTCCCCATACAATCATACTACACCCCCCCCCTAAACCCTAAACCCTAAACCCTAAACCCTAAACCCTAAACCCTAAACCCTAAACCCTAAACCCCAAAAAAAACCTGTTCTAATTTTTCAGGCCCCTAGCGTAACAGGACTTCAGAGGCCCAGATACCAACAAAACAACTTCATAAACCTCACTAGTGAGTGGATGTCTTTCGATTAGGTCTTCGATTAAAGGGTCTAGGGTCCTAAACCCTAAAAACCCGAAACCCCAAAAACTGTAAACCCTAAACCCCAAACCCTAAACCCTAAACCCTAAACCCTAAACCGTCTTAGGATTAGAGGGCTCCCGTTTCTTGCCTGGTGCTACGGAGGAAGAGCCGCCGAGCCTCCGAAGTCCCAATCCCTAATCCTGCGAACAGAGAGGGTTTAGGGTTTAGGGTTTAGGGTTTAGGGTTTAGGGTTTAGGGTTTAGAGTGAGAACCAGGGCGCATGACCATTTCGACTGCCTCCCAGGCTGCCCAATAGCCCTTACTTGAACATTCCTTCAAACCCTGAACCCTAAACCCTCAACCGGAGAGTCGAGACCATGAACCCTAAATACGATAAATCTCTTTACAGCTTACCTGAAGGCTCCAATGTAGTTACTTCCTTTTTGGGTTTAGCTTTAGGGATTCTAGTATACGACCCCAAAAAGGTACTACAGAGGAGCCTTTGGGTAGATTCACCCTAAACCCTAAACCCTAAACCCTAAACCCTAAACCCTAAACCCTAAACCCTAAACCCTAAACCCTAAACCCTAAACCCTAAACCCTAAACCCTAAACCCTAGCGCAGTGCAGCTCTGACATCCCCGCTGTGCCGCCTTCACATGAACTCTGCTGCAAGTAAAATCCCTCTCCAGGATGCCCAGTAGTACCCTTATTCCCTTTTTTGGGGGGGGGGTTTAGGTTCCCTTATAAGCCCCTTTAAGCAAAAAAGGGCACCCTTTTAAAAGCCTAGGTTACTGGGCAGCCTAGCTCTTAAGGTGTATGGACCATAAACCCTAAACCCTAAACCCTTGTAGGGTTCATTTAGTCCCCAAGGTCAAGCCATGAAGCATGTGGCCCTTAGATAGTTGTCTCTGGGGTGCCAAGGACGGCCATATGGCTGAACTTATGGGGGTATTGGGCTGTCTCGGGTTTAGGGTTTAGGGTTTAGGGTTTTAGGGAATCAGGCTACTACGCGGTGCAGTACGTTCATCCGCAAAGAGCTGGTGCGATGGAGAAGGAACGGAAGACGATCGTGCATGCCAAGGACGTGCATGCCACACTGTGGGCACACAGCATTGTTGAACAATGTCAGAAGTTGTGCTCAGTTACAAAGAAGGACCCTTAAGTTACAACTTGGCTTGCAAGTCATGTTATTATACGAAAGTCATGTTGCAAGTTGGACCACATGACTTACAAGTCCTTTCAAAAGCGTATGCAAATAGGCAAGCTTTACGAGAGGTCGTAACTTGAGATAACCAGTTCTGTTTTCTGTCACAAGTTACCTCACTTGCCCGTCAGAAGTCGTGAGTCGAAAGCGACTTTCATCCTCATCCAAGCAAAGATTTGCTTTAGGCAGCTGAGGCTCTTTAGGGTTTAGGCTCTTAGGTTCTTAGGGTTTGGGGTGAGGCTCTTCCGCATGTGTGCGTGGCGTTCTGTTTGGGAAACATGCCCGAAACCCCAAACCCTAAACCCTAAAAAACCCTGAACCCTGAACCCTAAACTCAGACATGGCTTCAGGGCCTTCCCGAGGTTCGGTGGTTTTACGCTCTGTGGTGTGTTTCTGCAACTTTTCATCCTTAGCCTTCTTGGGCATATTGGGTTTAGCGTTTAGAGTTTAGGGTATAGGGCAGCTAAAAATTGAATTTATGGCTACCCTGAAAGGTGTTAGGTGGATAGTCTTCTTGGTAGCCCAGTGGTACCCTTACATTTTCTGGTTATGGGTTCACTTATAAAATTGCCTGCCCGCGTCTCACATGGGCTAGGGCTTTTGAAGTGTTTTGCATTCACGTGAGGGCGTCTGTGAACTCCGAGGTTCGGGTTTAGGGTTTAGGGGGTTAGGGTTTAGGCAGGGTTTTGGCAGGGTTTAGGTAGGGTTCAGGGTGTATCGGGTATCAACTAACTGCAATACGGAGCCTTAGATATCGGGCACCCATGATGAGACCCCTAGTTTGCAACGCTCCCCGCTACTTTGGAGTTCTTCTTTCAGAGATCCTCGGCGTAGTTGTGTGCGAGGATGTCGAACCCTAAAATTGGGGTCTATATACCCTACGCCACTAGAATTCCTATGTTGGTCCCTTTTGGGGTTCATACTTCGTCCCATGAACCCTTTTAGGGTTCATGTTTCGTCCCCAAGTGTTTGGCAGGGTTTGGGGTTTAGGGTTAAGGGTTTAGGGTTTAGGGTTTAGGGTTTAGGGTTTAGGGTTTAGGGGTTTAGTAGGAGCCATAAGGAGACGCACCCTTGTCAGGCTGCGTAGTTCCTTTCAAGAGGCTTCATGTGGGGGGTTGCGAAAATAAGGGACCCCTCGTATTGGGTTTAGGGTTTAGGGTTTAGGGTTTAGGGTTTAGGGTTTAGGGTTTAGGGTTTAGGGTTTAGGGTTTAGGGTTTAGGGTTTAGGGTTTAGGGTTTAGGGTTTAGGGTTTAGGGTTTAGGGTTTAGGGTTTAGAGTTGAGTATGAATAAAGACCCCAATAAGGTAGCGCTAATTTCGGAAACCCCCCCCCCCATATTTGCACAGCCCCCCAAAAAATGGCTTGGGTTTCATGGCGTGTGAGAAACTGCCAAGATGCCTTCTTCGGATGGCCCTCTATGAACCTTCAGCCGCCTTCAGCCCCAAACCCAACTCGTGTACAGAGGCTCTGCATCAGGGCCAGGGCCAGGGTGGGCCAGGGCGGGGGGTCTGTTTTTGAGGGATATGGGGGGTGGTATGCCTGGGTTTTGGAGTACTATACTTCAAAACAACTTTTGGTCCCGGGTTCTACTATAGCTATTCTGACCTAAAAAGGTATATACTTTTTTCCAGGGTCTACTCCAAAGTAGGGGTGCCGAGATCCCGTTTCTGGCAGGACATGCGAATACGGACAAGAGAACTCCGCCCGGGGCAGAAGCCAGCCGGCAGTGTGGGTGTTAGGATTTTAACCTTAAGAACCCCAAAATCCCTTTAGGGTTTTTAACCTTAAGAACCCCAAAATCCCTATAGGGTTTAAACCTTAAGAACCCCAAAATCCCTATAGGGTTTAAACCTTAAGAACCCCAAAACCCCTATAGGGTTTTAACCTTAAGAACCCCAAAATCCCTATAGGGTTTTAACCTTAAGAACCCCAAAATCCCTATAGGGTTTTAACCTTAAGAACCCCAAATCCTAGTTTTTTGTACTCAGGCTCTTGTTCTAAAGCCCCTTATAGGATTCTTGGGTGAGCTGCAAAAAAGTAGGCTTTGGGATCTTAAGGTAGAGTGTCTCATTGAGGGGTCGCGCTGGTGGCTACGAGCACGCGCCCCGTCCGCCCACCCCCCCCGGCAGTACCCTAAACCCTAAACCTAAACCCTAGACCCTAAACGGACTGACACGCATGTAAACCATCCTAAACCTCTTGGCCCCCCTAAACCCCTGAGTACGAGAAGCCCTATGAAGGACTGTTAGTACAAGCGGGAACCCAAGTTTGAGGTCTGTGGTTAAGGATACAGGATTCAGGCTGTAGGCTGTGTGGGAAAGTGTATCGGCTCATGTGGCACGGGCAAGCAATATGGAACCTCAAACCCTAAACCGAAAACCCTCCTAGTCACAGGGTTTAGGGTTTAGGGTACGCTTAACGGTTTGGTGCCTCACAGGACTTCAACGCGATTAACCAGCACCTGAAATTAAGTCAGGTCTACCCAAAGGCTCCTATGTGGTACCTTTTTGGGGTCGTATACTAGGACCCGCTATAACTAACCCAAACAGGAGCTACATTGGAGCCTTAGGTCTATAGCCGCTAATTAGGCAAATCTTGCGAGTGGTTGCGCCGGCACTCAGCAAGAACCGGCTTCAACAAGGGCCTAGGGTTTAGGGTTTCGTGCTTATGCGGTGACACTAAACCCTAGACCCTAAACCCGAGACCCTAAACCCCAGACCCTAAACCCCTGAACCCGAAACCCTAAACCCTAACCCTAAACCCGAAACCCTAAACCCTAAACCCTAAACCCTACTCAGGAGATGCGACGGCATCGTCGAAGCCATCGACGGCGAGCTCGTAGCCACCGTCGAGCTGGGTGCCGAGGCCTACGGCCGACTCAGCGAGGTCCCGAGGGTTTAGGGTTTAGGGTTTAGGGTTTAGGGTTTAGGGATAGGGTTTAGGGTCTTTGTTCGGACTCAGGATTTCCGGGAGTTGTCTGCATCTCAAAATACATCGCATTCTGCAGCTAGTTTAGGATGTTTGGGGTTATGCTGGACGGTTGCAGGTGGCAGCACATTTTATAGGGCTCACAACGCCATGTGCAAATTTGTAATTGTAGAGTAGAGTTTCCAGGTAAGAGTGTCACATTCCATCCGTTTAGGGTGTAGTGTTTAGAGCTTAGAGGGATGAGGGATTATGGTTTAGGGTTTACGGTTAGGGTTGAACCTCCTGTGCGAGGTCCCAGTTTACTCTGGAGCAGAGTGTAGGTTCAACAATGGTGGGTGTAGGGTTTAAGGCAGGGCTTCGGGTTCGCGATTTCGGTTTGCAAGTAGGGTTGGATGCAGCACTGTGGGACAGTTTCAGGGTTTCGGGGCTTAACCCTGAGCCCCCAAAACCTAAACCTTACAACCCAGGTGCGAAAAGGGTTTAGGGCCCACCAGGCCAGGTTTTGCCAAACCCCTAAACCCTAACCCGAAAAAAAGCCCATTGAGGGCGCTCATATACCTCTACCAGTATCCGGAAACCCTGAACCCCAAACCTTTGCACCCTAAACCCTCTAAAACCGTCCCTAAATCCCCTCCCTGCGAATAGGTCCATGTTAGGGATCCTTGACGCTTGTTCTTTAGGGGGGGGGGGGGGGGGGGTTCGCTACTAAGGAAACCAGCTGGACATTTGTTGAATCCCCTGTCGGAACACACGCCTATAAACCCCTAAAAATGGCCCTTCATGGCCCTAAACCCTAAACCCCAAAAGGGGCCCTTATAGGATGGAGGAGCATCCCAACATAGGACTCTTAAACCCTAAGCCCTAACCCTAAACCCTAAACCCCAAACCCCAAACCCCAAACCCCAAACCCTAAACCCTAAACCCTAAACAAAATACATTGCCTGGAAGGCAGAGAGCCTGGAGATCGGTCAGCGTGTGCAGGCCGGCGTCTTTGTGCAAACCGGGTCTCCTAAATATAGGTTTTCGGGTTTAGGGCTTAGGGTTTAGGGTTTAGGCTTCAGGCTTTAGGGATTAGGGTTGTTCTTGTTTGGTCCGTCCGAAAGGTAAACCCTTCATTTGCAGCGGAAAACGGTCAAGAACGAAAACTCAGACCCCAACAGCATGTTAGACCACCTTCTATATGGGCAGTTTTCCAAGTTATTGTATTCCCATTGTCTTACCCTAAACCCTAAACCCTATAACTTGCTAAACCCTCATGTGCGAAGATGGGGATGGTTTCTTTCGCACCCCTGCCGCCTCCCCCCAAAGCCCTCTACCCCCATCTCTGTGTGCGCAGGAAAACACCCAACGCCAACAACTAACGTGCCTTACCCCCCAAGCCCAGGCGACGTCAGCCAAGCTCCCTCGGCCCTAAAACCCCTCAACGCTACACCCCCAAACCCAAAACCTCGTAAACCCTTCATCCCTCCTCCCTACAGAGGGCGACCCCACGCCCGCAAAAGCCATGAGGCTTCTGAACTCTCAACATCAAACCCAGTTAAAACCCGAAAGCACCCCGTTGAAAGAAGCGGATCCTGGACCGTTAGCCCTAAACTTGGCGGTTGAGGGTACTTAGTAACCCATGATGACTGCACTTATAACCCACTTATAGGCCCTTTAACTGCCCGAATATGGTTATAAGTACAGTTATCAGTACAGTTCTAATTGGTTAACAAGTATCATGAACCTCCAAGTACACCCCAAATTCCAAGCCCCTGAACCCCCCCCACCCCTCACCCTCCCCGGTAGATCCGCCCCTGCAGCAGCTCAACACTAAATCTGTTTCCGTATTGGGTTCAAGAGGATCTTATTCATGGACACTTTTCAGAGGGTTTTCAGGGCCATCCTATAGAACAGAACATGGGGTTTCCGAACAGAGGGGCCATTTTTTGGGGGACCCCTTTAAGGGGATTCTAAACCCTCGGCCCTCAACCCAGACCCGAAACCCTAAACTCTATTTGGGGGTATAAAAGGAGTGCCCATTTTGGGAAATACCCACATGGTTCATCCTTAGGGAGGTTCCCCCTTTTGTGCTCAGAGACCTGAATAGGGATTACAGTACCCCCTACTAGAATCCCTATTGAGGACTGTTAGTATAATGGGGATAAACCCTAGACCCTAAACCCTAAACCCTAAACCCTGCTAGTAGAAGGAACATCTCAAGCCATCCTACAGAACAGAACATGGCTAAACCAGAATCGCTGGGTTTTGGAGTGCTATACTTCAATACTTTTTTTTGGTTCTGGGATCCTGTTATGGCTACCCTGAACCCTAAAAAGTCGATACCTTCTGTCCAGGGCCTCCCTCCAAAGTAGGGAGAAAGCAAACACTCATAAGGGGGACATCTCTAAACCCTAAACCCTAAACCCTAAACCAGAATGCAAACACTCAACACACCAGAGCCTCGAAGGTCGAGGTCGTCAGCAACGACAAGGAAGGCATAGAGGCGGGTAATGGAGTAACCTTTGGGGTTGAGGGTTTAGGGTTTAGGGTTAGGGTTGAGGGTTTAGGGTTTAGGGTTTAGGGTTTAGGGTTTAGGGTTTAGGGTTTAGGGTTTAGGGTTTAGGGTTTAGGGTTCAGGGTTCAGGGTTCAGGGTTTAGGGTTTAGGGTTTAGGGGACAGCTTGGATTATTTCAGTTGAGGTTGGGCGGAGGGCGGCGGGGGCAGGGACCTATAGGGCATGGGAATCTTCAAGAGCTGCTGGGACCGGCATTCCAACAACCCGAACACCCACGATCAGACCACCAAAGCACCTTAGGGTTTAGGGTCCAGGGTTTAGGGTTTCGGGTGTAGGGCTTGGCTCTTCCAGCATCATCAGCATCCTACACCCTCCAAGCCTAAAGCCCCTGTAGCCTCTAAAGGTCCTAAGCCAAAGCCCTTAAAACCCAAGCAAGAGAACACACAACCTTATACACACCCTTGAAAGCCCCGAAAGGCCCAAAGAATCCCAAGAAAAGACCCCTACGACCCAACTCTGGTGCGTTCCGAGCTCGACTGCAGGTGATCTTGGCCGACCAGAAGGCGACCCCCCTGTTCAGGGGGTCACGGGGTCATCCCTGAACCATAAAAAACCCCAAGTACAGGTTTCGGGCCCAGGGGCATGATCAAAGGGTCTTCGTGCTTTCCTTGGTCCCTGCTACTCTGCTGCCACAGGGGGCAGCAAGATGTCCCGATGGACTTGTCTTGATCTCGTCTGCACATGCTTCAGGTAGTTCGCTGAATTAGGGTCTCTTTGGGGGTCTACATAGGCACGGCGCCCTTACAAAAAAAGAACCCAAACAAAGGTACCCGAAATTAGAGAACTACCCAGGTATGTGTCGTCGACATACTCTCAGCAGACAAACATATCGCCCACACAATGGACGCCGTGCGGCTATCATGATTTTTGATTATAGGCAAGAGAACTTTTGGAGTATTTTGCAAAACGCTACCCAGAGGCTTTGGGTTTTGGGTTTTGAGTTGCGGGATCCTAGACTCCCACCTTCCCCCCCCTGGCCCCCCGTGTGAACTAAACCCTACCTGAAACATGGCACAAACAAGGCTCAACTAAGGAGGGCTTGTTCGGATGTTTGCCGGGTACGGGGGTTGTTCGGATGGGGGTAGTATAGTCTAAGTTTTTTTTTGCTGGGCAGGGAAGCGGCTAGGGTTTGGAGTTAGGGGTTGAGGGTCTTGTGGCTATGGGATCCGGGATCTTAGAGGTGCAGGTTCCCCTAAAAGTTGCCCAAACCTTGGGGACGAAATAGGAGTTCTAGTAGTATAGGGTATATGCCCCCCAATTTTAGGGTTCACTTGGTCCCCAAGGAAAGCATGCCTCACTGCCAGTAATAGGCTCCCGCTGAACAACCCAACTGTTGACTGTCCAGTCCACAGGGGCTGTGGCCCCAAACGTAGGGTTTCGGGCTTCCGGACGTAAGGAAGGGGTTCATTACAGGCCCATTTTAGGCGAAACCCTAAACCCGAAAACCTCAACCCTAACACCCTAACAAACCTTAAACCCTATACTGGCCCTATACAGCCTAAAGGGCTCTTGGCCCGCCTCAGGCGCCTGGCGCGGGCCGTCGCTCCGGCCGAGGGAGGAGGGCGTGCCCCTTACTTCCGGTGTTGCGCCGGCGTGTTCAGAGTGTGTGTATAGGGTTTTTATAGAGTTTATGGGTCTAGGAACCCCAAACCCTGAACCTTCAACTAGGGTTTAGGGTTTAGGGTTTAAGGTTTAGGGTTCTCAACCACCAGCCGAAAGTCTCAAGACCCAAGCTCTGACCGGTCTTTGAAGGCTTGCGGTGGCGCCGGTTTGGGGTCGAGGATTCAGGGGCTTATAGGCGGTGCCAGCATCTCTTCAACAGCTGCTTGGGCCAAAGCTGCGCAATTGTGCTGAACTGCGCTTATAAACCTTATCCTAGGTGGGATAAGGGGGACCCTTAAAAGGGAACCCCTTCTTAACCCTCTTCTGGCTCTCTTAACAAGGGACCTTATTCGGAGGGTCTATATCCCCAAGGGTCCCCCTAATCCTATCCCCTACCTTAAAGCCTAGGCAGCCCGCGCCCTGAAGTATCAATAAGGTCAGCTCCCAGCATATTTGCTGCTAAGGGGTGCCAGGTATTGTCTCAGTTTTCTAAGATACACAAAGAGCAGCCCAATACCCTTCAAAGCAGGGAATGCACCTTAATTTCCAAAGGGATCTTGAGTATGATTTGCGGTACAATCCTTCATTAAAGGGGGGATTAATTGGGCTCTTTGGGTACACGTCTGGCCCAACCGCCATGCCTAGGATGATGTAGCTGCTTGCAACAGACACCTACACTCTAAATCAGCAATTGGACTGAAGACCAGTGGCTTGTGCATGGGAAGGTCGTCATAATCTTGCAGTCCCATCCTGCTTAGCTACGCGCGTGGCGGGGCTCTTGCTTTGCCAAACCTTACACAATAACCCCAAACCCTAAACCCTAAATCTGAGTGTCTGGCCACCCAAACACCCTGAACTCAAAACCCAGGGCGGCTTAGGGAGCGGTTGCTTCTGGACCCCTAGCTTGGGGACCAAATGAACCCTAAAATTGGGGTCATATACCCTATACTACTAGAATTCCTATTAAGGTATATGAAGCATATGAACCATAAACCCTTTTAGGACTCATTTCGTCCCCAAGGTATGCCCTAAGCGCCCTAAGCCATCCTCAACTCGACGGGTTTAGGCTCCAGGGTTCAAGGTTTCTTAAGGCTTCAGGGCAAACCCTAAACCCTGGACCCTGGACCCTGAACCCTGAACCCTGAACCCTAACTCTCTACAGCCCCCACCCTCTCTCGACAAAGGCGCCCGGCGCACCGGTAGACAAGAGGCCGATCCGGCCCCTTCGCCCGGTTTAGGGTTTAGGGTTTAGGGTTTAGGCTTTGCGTCAGGAGCCTAAGAGAAGCGTCGTGTTGTTGTACTCTTACAAAACTGCCCAACAGAAGCTAGGTGTCCCTACACCCTAAACCCTACACCCTAAACTATCCTAGAAGTCGGAATGGTTACAAATAATGTTGGACCTGCTTTAATAATGTAACCCCCCCCCTCCCCCCCCCTCCAACAGTCGCGACCCTGAATAAAAAAAGACCCCAAACAGTCAGGAGGGGGGGGGGGGGGGTCAGGAGATTGAGTGTTGTGTGATGAGTTGTTAAGTTGTCCACCTCAAAAACCATTAAAAACAAAAAAACAGGCCCGGCCCGAAAACTTTTCATTATAGCGCACCCCCAAAACAGAGGGTCCAGATCCTGAATAGCCGAAAAACTTTTCAAGTTGCGGCCCCCTAGAATATTGCGGGTGCAACATTACTTGGTAGCCCAGTGGTACCCTTTACCCTGTTTTTGGTTAATTAAAGGTTCCCTTACAAAGTAACCCTAAACCCTAAACCCTAAACCCTAAACCCTAAACCCTAAACCCTGAACCCTGAACCCTGAACCCTGAACCCTGAACCCTGAACCCTGAACCCTGAACCCTGAACCCTAAACCCTAAACCCTAAACCCAAACCCTAAACCCTAAGCCCTAAACCCTAAACCCTAAACAAAACAGGAAGAATCTCCCTGCAAAGGATCTCCGATGTTCACGGAAGCTCGGGAACCCGGAGCTTTTGAAGCCCCAATCCCTTACTTGGTTTAGGGTTTAGGGGTACCCTCAAGCCCTCAACCCTAAACCCAAACACTTTTGGGGTTCCGGGTTCCCTTGTTTTCGGGTTGAGGGTTTAGGGTTTCGGCTGTCGGGGTTCGACCCCCCAGTTGTCGTAGCTCAGTCCCCAAGCCGCGGGCGTGAGATATTCCAGAAACTAAAACCCAAACCCCAAACCCCAAACCCCAATTTCAAACCCCAAACCCCAAACCCTAAACCCTAAACCCTAAACTTAAAACCCCGTAAGCCCCGTAAACCTTGCGAGCTTAGGCAAAAGATGAGGCTCAATGCGTTTGCTGACGTCCCAAGCAACCGGTGGTTGGATGGGAAGGTGGGGGAATGCCAATTGCTTTTTTTAGGATCTAGGGTTTAGGGTTTAGGGTTTAGGGTTTAGGGTTTAGGGTTTTCTGGTTGGGGGGGGGGGGGGGGGGGGGGGGGGGAGGGGGCCTCGGGGGTTGTTCTGGGTTTGGTTTAGGGTTCAGGGTCAGAAGCTAGGACCCAGTAGGCCCTTATATATATATATTATTATTATTTTTTTTTTTTTAAGGTTTAGGTTCTCTCATAAGCCCCTTCGCACCAAAAAGGGACACCCTAGGAACCCCTTAGCTTTATTGGGACTTCACCTTGGCACCCCAGATAGCAGGTTGCGCCCTTGGGGTTGGGGATCTTTTTTGATGATCCTCTTTTAGGGATTGTAAAGGCCATAGTAGGAGTAGACTATAGGGGCACCTCTTGGGGGAACATCCTTGGGGGGTGCAAGTTGACTCCCTTGAATTCTTGGTTGTTGGTCTACAGGGCTTCTGTCGCCGGGGGGGGGGGGGAGGGCTCTGTGAGGATCTGTTGGTTGCTCTTGCAACCCTGCAGTGTCTTTTTCAAGTCTAAACCCTAAACCCTAAACCCCAAACCCTAAACCCTAAACCCTGAACCCATGCGCTTGGTTTCAGGCAACTCCCCCTGGGGGGTTCGTATGTGGAGCTCGAGGTTTGTTTACAGAAGCAAAAGACCTTAGATTGGCTCAGGTAGACCCTGAACCCTAAACCCCAAACCCCAAAAGCGGGCGGGGTTTGACTGCTGTGGGGTTCTATACCCTCTGCTTTTTTCGCTCCTATTAAAAACACATTTCGGGCGAATGTCTTCGGCTTGCAAGTTCTTCCTAAAGCCTAAATCCTAAACCCTAAACCCCAAATCCTAAACATTAGGTTTGTTGCGGGATTGCGCGGATGTAGGAATGCGAGCCAGGTGGTGTGCCTGCTGGAGTTTTGGCAGCCCAGTGGTACCCTTTTGCCTTTTTTTGTTGGGTTCTGGGGTTTAGGGTCTAGGGTCTCTAACTCAACAAAAGCGTGCCCTTTTGCAAGTGGTTCCTGGGCTACCAAGGAGTATGGGGCGATGGTGCGTGTCTGGCTGGATTCGGAAAGCTTTGCTGATGGCCTCCCGACAGGGGGGGTTCCAGCATACTACCCAAAGGGTACACATAGGAGCCTCTGGGTAACCTCCCAAAGGGTTTCCGAACCCTGAAGTCTCCAAATCTAGTTCTTGTTGGGGGGGTTCCAGTATACTACCCAAAAGGTACACATAGGAGCCTCTGGGTAACCTCCCGAACCTGAACTCTGAGCCCTAAACCCTGTACCCTGCTGGCTCTGATTTAGCCAGGGTGCGTTTCTTCCCGGGTCTTGTTGGGGTTTTGGGTTTAGGGTTTACGGTTTAGGGTTTACCTGAACAAGCTGGCAGCCGGGGCCTAATCGAAGCCTTGTTGCAAACGGATGTTATCTGGCAACCCCCTGCTTTGTGATTGACGTTTCCTTCCCTCATGACCTACTGACCCGATTCCTAAATTCTAAACCCTAAACCCCAAACCCTAAACCCTAGAACCAGAGGCAAAGATCGCTTCCATTGTACCTCGAGCTCCCAATTTTGTAGTGCCTGCTTTGGGATACGCATCTTTATGGATAGGCATGTCTTGCGACAACATCAGGCCCTGAGCCCCAAACCCGCAATTCAAGCATTCCCCCTCTCCCCAAACCCTAACCCCTAAACCCTAAATCCTAACCCATAAACCCTAACCCTAAACCCAAAACCCTGAACCCTGAACCCTAAACCCTAACCCCCCCCCCCCCCCCCAACAACAACAGGGAACACATGTCGAGAGTACAAGGCTTAGTTCACAAGACCGGCTTCAAGGACCCGTTTTTGGGTTTTTAAGGATTTGGCTCTTTTAGTCTTTGGGTTGTTTTTGAGGGTGCGTTTAGGTTTTTGAAGGGTTTTTTTGAGGCTTGTTTAGCGTTTTTTAGTTTTTTCCTAGCGTTTAAAGGCTTGGGGTTTCAAAGCTATTCAGGGTGTTAGGGCTTCGGACGTTTACAACATAAACCCTAAACATGCGTTTGGAACCATAGCCCACCCACCCCCCCGAAACAACTCATGAAAAGCTTTCAGGGCAATGAACTCCTGAAATGGGATCATATACACGCTAGACTACTCTAGTGCCTATCAAAGTGGTCCCTACGCCTTTTTTCCAGGGTTGGCAGTTGCATCCATCCTGGGGCTCAAGCCTTGGCGTGTGGTTAAGCTCAATACTGGTTGGTATCTTAAACGGATAAGGGATAGGCCAAGAGGGCCCCCATTGAACAGCAATGCAAGGGTAGTTACATGGGCCCTTAGTGTGGTCCCTTATACCTCGCTGAGCCCTTGGGTTGTATGTTGTACATCAGGCGTCCCCTTTCAACTGCCCTAAACCCTAAACCCTAAACCCTAAACCCTAAACCCTAAACCCTAAACCCTAAACCCTAAACCCTAAACCCTAAACCTCAAGCTTGAGGGTTTGGGCGGCATGTCTGCGTCGCGTTCGCAAAGCCATCCCCAGGACGGTCCCGTGGAGGAGGTCGAGAATGCGCTGGTGGTGGGCCAGGCCTATCCTCATTTCAGGGTTTAGGGTTTAGGGTTTAGGGTTTAGGGTTTAGGGTTTAGGGTTTAGGGCTACTGCTCCCTGCCTTTGTAAGGTAGGGTAGCTCAGCCAGGTTGGGGGTAGGAGGCACGGGTAGGGACAGACGTGGGGTCGGGGCGTCAGGGTAGTGTTAAGGGTCAGGTTCCGATTCTTGAGGACTCACGCCCCCGACAGAGTCTAGGACTCATTCCCCTCTTGAGCAGAGCTGAGGATCCCTTGTAAGCCCCTTGAAGCCAAAAAGGGCCACCCTTTGTGCTCCTAGGTTACTCTTGGGTCTAGGAGTAGAGGGGCTTCATGTTCACGTGTGATCGCAGCAAAAGCCGATCGTAGAGCATGAGAGGTTGGCAGCAAGATTTGTCTGGCAACGTTCGTGTGTCTAGCTGAGGGTTCCCCTATGTGAGGGACTCTTATCCCATGGTCCATCACTTTTGAAGGGAACAACCCAGCATTTCTGACTGCAGCTGCTTTCCGTATGTTTTGTTCCTTTCTCTAGATCGCTACAAGTTGCTGGGGGTGGGGTTGGGGCCGTGCTCAGAGTTTACGCGTGCGCTTCCACAGAGTGTTGTACATCAGCCTATATCCAAGTTGGGCTTCTTGGTACACGGTGGTGCGCCAGGTGGGGGCGGGGGGATGCAAAAGAGTGGTGTATCGAGATTGGCCAGGAGCAGTTGCTTCGGGTTTGCTTCGGATAGGGCTTGGTTGGGGGTCCTCGAAGGGAGGCTTCGATGGCGTGAAGGCATAAAGCGTCGAGTGACGCAGTGTATTCCGACGCGCTCCCACCTACACACACACACACACACACACACACACACCCGCCCACCCACACACACACCCACCCACCCACCCACCCACCCACCCACCCACCCACCCACCCACCCACCCACCCACCCACCCGCGCACGCACGCACGCACGCACGCACGCACGCACACGATTTTGGAGGCCGTCCGGGTGCGCGTCAAAAGGCTGGATTTGGTGAGGCAGCAGCTGGAGTTCCTATGGCTGCACTTTTGTTGCAAATGCAACCCCTGTTTAGGCGTTATAGAGGTTTCGGGTGTACCTGCTCCCTCTACCTAAAGCGAGGGTGCAGGTCCAGGCTTCTCTTGCAGGTCTCACCTTATGCATTGTAGGGTTTTGGGTTTTGGGTTTAGGGTTCAGGGTTTAGGGTTTAGGGATGGTCCATGTAGCAAAATGTTCTATACGTGGGCCCTGAAGGTTACCGTATCGCAAATACTTTGGGATGTCCCCCCCCCCCCATATACTAACAGTCCTTAATCTATAGGGATGAGAGTACGTACCCCGATTCTGATCCCTATTAGGGACTGTGACTGTTAGTAGAAGGACGAACATGTCAAGAAATACTTGTACGTCCCAAGTAGAACCCTCTTTAAGTCTGTGGATCCTTACGGCTTGAATTTGCTCCGTTGCACACGTCACGTCTTAGTAGCTGAGTAGGTAACCTTTAGCCTTTTGGGGTATGTATATATATATATATATATACATATACATACATATATGTATATATATATATATTATTATACATAAATATAAATAAATAAATAAATATATATATATATATTCCTACCATACTTGAGAAAGGTTGGCCTTTTTTGGCCCAGGGGACTCGGCAACTAGGACTTTGAGAGCTGAGGGGAGTTTTGGGGGTTTAGGGCTTCGGAAACTTAATAACCCTAAACCCTAAACCCTAAACTTCATAACCCAAAACCTTTCTGTTTCAGGACCCCTCTTGGCAGTACTGCAGTTCCATTTTGGGTTAGGTATAGGGGAGTCTAGAGCATTACACCAGAAAAAAGGTGCGACATAGGAGTCTTTGGGTAGGGTTGAGGGGTATTTGGAGACTTTAGGTGGGTTTCAGCCTGGTAAATAGGAGATTCTCAGAACCTTGCGGTTGGACTGCCTGACGCGCAGGATGAACACCTTCATGTACCTTGATGATTGGACGGGTGTGCTGGAGTCCTAAAAGGGGGTTTAGGGGGTTGAGGGGGTTTAGGGTGTTTAGGGGGTTTAGGGGGTTTGAACCCTTCAGACCCTCAACTCCCTAAACCCGAAAGCCCCTAAACCCCCAAAACCCCCTTAACCCCCTTAAACCCCCTAAACCCCCTAAACCCTCCAAGCCCTAAGCTCGCAAAACCCAAATTCACCATGTACAAGTTCAAGGCCCAAACCCCCCCAACCCCCCCTCCCCCCCCCCCAAAAAAAAAAAATAAATGAAAAAAACCCTTCAACCCCCTAGACGCTCCAAGCCCTAACCCAGGTTCAGCATGTACAACTTCAAGCCAACCCCCAAGTCCTAACCCTAAACCCTAAACCCTAAACCCCAGGTTCACCATGTACAACTTCAAGCCGAACTCCAAGTCGAGCCTCAGCGTCTTCACCAAGCTGCCTGAGGACAGCCCGGTGTTGCGCACTCGGAGGTTCTTAGTAGTTTAGAGTTTAGGGTTTGTGTTTAGGGTCTAGGGTTTGGGGAAATATAATCCCCTGATAATCCCGTAAGGTTGACCTTTGGTTCCCCTAGGTGCCGAACAACTTAGTAGTTTAGGGTTTAGGGTTTAGGGTTTCGGGAGGGTTTAGGGTTTAGGGTTTAGGGTTCATGGGGACTTGTAACAACCCCGATTATAAGTCTACTTAGGGTTTAGGGTTGAGGGTTTAGGTTTTAGGGCTACCCCCCATTAACTACTAGTTGCTTAAGTTAAGAGCCACCCAAAAAGTCGGGGTAACATAGGGATTGTTTTTTTTTGGGGGGGGAGCAAGTAGTAGATGATGAGTCTACTTACAAACCTAGTACAGTTTATGATTGGCGGTTTCCGAAATAGGGGTACCTTATTGGGGTCCTTACGATAAGGTCCTACTATTCGGGGTCTATATTCAGGGTCCCTTGTTGTCGTAAACCCCCAATTGGGGTTACAAGTACCCATGAACCTCCGAGCAGTTTTCGGGGCTCAGGGTTACGGGCTGATGTTCCCCCTTATACTAACAGTCCTTGACAGGGATTATAGTCCCCCCCCCTACTATACTCCCTATTAAGGACTGTTAGTATAAGCCCTAAACTCTACACCCTAAACCCTGAACCCTAAACCCTAAACCCTAAACCTGGTAGTATAAGGGGGAAGAGGGAGGGAGGGAGAGAGAGAGAGAGAGAGCACGCCTGTCTGATCTCCACAGTGGGTCAAGGATGCTGAGGGGGAGTTTTAGGTTTGGTGAGCTTTGGCTGTAGACTGCAAGTGAGTCGGGCGCGACGCCTTTTCCTTGCGCCCAGAAATCGAGGAAAGAAATCGTTGTAGCTAGGTAGGCCTACAGGCTACTTCGCCAAGTAGACCTGAAACCCTATACCCTAAACCCCAAACCCTAAACCCTAAATCCCAACCCCTAAACCCTAAACCCCAAACACTAAACCCCAAACCCTAAACCCTGAGCAGGACCACTGGCTGAAGGGTAAGGTCCCACAGCAGCACCAGGAAAGGAGATTAGGACTTCGGGTAGACTTTAGAAACGACAACCCTGAACCCTAAACCCTAGGCCCTATAGACTTCAGAAGACCAGGAAGCCCCCAACCCTTGCATAGAGTGGATTGGTGATGGGTTTGAAGAATTAGGTCTTTTTGGGGTTCATCATAAAGCGGGCTTCGCATTAAGAGGGTGTTGGGGGGTTGGCTTTCGGAGTTTGGGCGGGGTGTTCACTGCACGTAGTTCTTCAAGAATGCCCAGTAGTGCTCTTATTCTCAGGCTAGGATCCTTACGCAAAGCGCGGCACTTTGTGTTGCAAACCCTAAACCCTAGAGTCCCTAAACCGCACCCTCTCACCGTCACCTAGCTTCGGCTTCCTTGGAAGGGTGACTTGGGCTCTCCAGGCCCCCAGCTCCCAACTTTTCAGCTCTTGAAATCATGAGGGATTTGGGGTTTAGGGTTTAGGGTTTAGGGTTTAGGGAAATCATGAGGGGTTTTAGGGTTTTAGGGGCTCAGGGGGTTTAGGGTTTAGGGTGGAGTTCATGAGGGTTTTTGGGGGGTTGGGGTCAAGAAGGGTTTAGGGTCCTCGCACTAGCAGGTAGTAAAGCTGGCGAGCTTTGGCATGTTCGTCCTGGTCGAAGCAGAAGGCATTACGGCGCAGGGTATGGCCGCTTGGCTTAGGGTTCAGGGTTTAGGGTTGGCCCGCCTTCTTTCTTTTGCGCGATTCGGGGCGGGGGGTGGGGGTGGTGAGCCCGAAACGACCTAGGATCCAGGGTAGGCCCTTATTCCTTTTGTTTTACTGTGGTTTAGGTACCCGTCTAAGCCCCTTTTGAAAACATTCGAGGTTACTCTTGGGTCTAGTCTAGAAACAGACAGGGAAGGGAAAGCCCCTTTACTGATAGCTCCTACAGCTACAGTTTCGAAGCTGGGCTGTCCGGTTTAGGGTTTAGGGTTTAGGGTTTAGGGTTTAGGGTTTAGGGTTTAGGGTTTGTCATACTTACCCAAATCCTTGGGGACGAAATGAACCCTAAAAGGGTTTATGGTTCACTTATCTTAGTAGTAGGAGTTTTTTTGATCGTATAGGGTATATGACCCAATTTTAGGGCTTCGTTTGGTCCCCAAGGATCTAGGGCCCTTGAACCACTACGTATAGCAAAGCTAGGACCCAGAGCGGGTTCCCTTATTCCCTTTTGTTAGGGTTTAGTTTCCCAATCCCCTTGAAACCAACAAGAGCACCCTTTTCATTGCTAGGTTACTCTTGGGCTTTTGGGTTTACCGGCTCCCATGGGAAGTAGGGAGCTGCGGAGCTATTTGTAATAATTCCTAGTCCTACATCCTACGGAAATCCTGAACACTATACCCTATGCCTCAAACCATGTTAAGCCCTAACCTTCCCCAATTCCCTAAAACGTAAACCCTCGAGCTTCTTGCATCCTGAACCCGAAGCCCTACCAGCAGCTCCCAACTACCCTTTAAGCATAATAGTAGGATATATATATATATATATGTATAAACAAACCACCTTTATTAAAGGGTATAGGGTTTAGGGTTAGACCCCTTCTTGCAGGCCTTCACTGGCTGGTTCTCAGTAGAAAAAACTACTGAAAGGCTCTGGGTTCGGAATTTAGGGCTTTTGGGGTTTAGGGCCCGGCACTCAACCCTAAAAGCCCTAAACGCCGTCTCAACATCCGACTGTGAACTTCAGGCAAAGAGGCCCTGGTCTCGTTGGCTCGTTAGGGTTCCTAAAATTGTGTAGGGTTTGTCAGGTTCAGGGTTCAGGGTTCAGGGTTCAGGGTTCAGGGTTTAGGGTTTAGGGTTTAGGGTTTAGGGTTTAGGGTTTAGGGTTTAGGGTTTAGGGTTTAGGGTTTAGGATACTGTAGCTGCCGTTAGCATGGCAAGCTTGTGATGTACCCTGAATCCTAATTAAACCCTAAACCCTAAACCCTAAACCCTAAACCCTAAACCCTAAACCCTAAACCCTAAACCCTAAACCCTCCAACAGAAGGTGCACATCAGAAACGCCAAGCAGGGCTTCCTGCCCAAACTGGAAGACGAGTGGCCCGTCTGCAGGCTTCCTGAAACCTCGCGGCATCGGGGTGTTCAGGCTCTTGAGAACCCGTAGGCTTCCCCTTTTAGGGCTCTGGTGCTTTACGGCAACTATAGATCCTTAGCCTTTTTGGGTTTATTGGGTTTCTTAAGAAGGCAGCTAAAAATTAAATTCATAGCTACCCTGCTAAGTGCAGCCAAGAAGTTTTGAGAGGCCCCAGGAGCCCGGAAGCACAAAAAACAACAAAAGTGTTATAGGGTTTAGGGTTTAGGGTTTAGGGTTTAGGGTGGAGAGACATGAGCGGAACTTCTGGCCTCGAAGCCCCTTCGGCAAAAGGGGTTTTTTGGGGAACAACCGTTCAGCCCATGGGTGTGCACAGATATGGCGAGGTGCTCATGCCACGTACCCCTGCGCTACCATGGGGTGCCCAAAAGAAACACCAAGAGCCCATCAGGGCTTAGGGTTTAGGGCTTAGGTGCATCGGACCGACCAAAAACACTACAAAAGGATTTACGACCGACCCTTCTCGGCAGGGAACCCAGAAATCGCCTGAAGGTACATGTGTTTCTTATGATTGTAGGCACCGGGGGTACTTCATTTCCGACTGGGAATTTCCATACAAAGAACCTTAAACAAGACAGCCGGAGGGGGGGGGGAGGTTGCAGAGCTAATGGGGTTTGGAGTTTAGGGTTTAACGCAAAGCGATCACACCCCCGAAGGCTCCCCAAACTCCTTCAAGTGAGGAATATACTTTCAAGCCATGTATGAGGTAGGGTTCATATCGCTTAATAGTGCCCAAAAGGACAAGATGTACACTCAGCAATACCTAAACAGGAACCCTATACGTGATAGCGCCGTTTCGTGCTTCAGGGGCATGTTTCTACACCCTAACCCCTAAACCCTAAACCCTAAACCCTGAGGTCGGCAGGTGGACAAGCTGGGTCAGTATTAGGGTTTAGCTTGGAGGGTTTATAGGGTGTAAAGGGTTTATAGAGTTTATAGAGTTTGTAGGGTTTGTAGGGTTTAGAGGGGTTGTACCATCCGCCAAAAGCTGACAAAAAAGGTCAGGTTTGGGCTTGGCGTTGGGTTTAGGGCTTAGGGTTGAGGGTTCAGGGTTTAGGGTTCCGGGTTGGGGGTCAACAGTTAGACTCATTGGTGACCAGATGAAACCTCCTAAACCCTAAACCGTAAACCCTATAACCGGGGGTTCAGGGTTTAGGGCAAGCCTCTGATTGGGGTCCCTAGACGAGACCCTTAATCCGATTCCCCCGTATATACCCCTGCTTTTGTACCTTATATCAGTGGCCCCCTTGAAGAACCCCCAAAGAACCCCAGAGGTCCCCCCCTTGACAAGATTCGTGAAGGGTTTGTAGGAGCTTAGGGTTTAGGGTGTTGGGAGGTTTTCGTAGGACTCCTCTCTAGGCAGCCCCCTAAATAGCCCCCAAAGAATCCCTAAGGTCCGGTATAAGGGTCCCTAAACCCTAAACCCTAAACCCTAAACCCTTAACCGTGAGTCCCTTGAGGTTCTACCTTGGGCAGGAGGTGAACGTGCGGGTCGAGTATGTTGACCTGAGCCGGCAGCAGATGGGCCTCACGATGCTTGAGCCCACCAGTGGCTAGGGTTTAGGGTTTAGGGTTTAGGGGTTTAGGGGTTTAGGGTTTAGGGTGTAGAGAGCTCGGAGGGTTGGCCGAAGGGTGTTTGGGTCATCTGATTCTGGAGGTTTGTTACAGGGAGGGACTCCCTTACATCGCAACCCGAGTTAAGGGACATGTAACCACAGTTCGCATGCCAGCTTGTAACCCTAAACCCTAAACCCTAAACCCTAAACCCTAAACCCTAAAACCCAAAACCCTAAAAACAGGGCTCTCCGAAGTCCCTTACAACTAGAGGGGGCCCCTTTGTAGGGATTGTCGCATAATCGCTCCAGGCTTGAGCCACACGCCCGAAGCCATGGACACACAGACACGTGCTGGCACTCGGGCGAACAAAAGGGTCCAAGGGCTTCTCTGACGTTTAGGGTTTAGGGTTTAGGGTTTTGGGTTTAGGGTGTATGTTTGGTGCATATACATACAAACATACAAATAGCGTGTCATAGACCTCCTTTATATCCCTTTGGTTCCCTTAGTTTCCCCTTTCAAGGTTCCCAGACATTAGAAAAGCTGAGGCTCCCTGGTAAATGCAAGCTTTTCGAAGTTTCACTTGCCCTGCACCCTAAGCCCTAGGCCCTAAACCCCAGACCCTTTGTGCTCTTTGAAGCTTTGGCCTGCTGTCTCCACTACTATTTGCTTAAGAACCCCAAAAGAAAAGAAAACAAAATAATCCCCACAGTACCCTTAATAAGGAAGAATGTTTGTTTCGGGGTTCTTAAGCAAGTAGTAGTCCAGGGCCTGTAGGCAGAGACCCTGTCTTTCTCATGGCCTTGCCTTGCTTAGGGAATACGGAATCCGGAGCCATGCATAGACGACATCGGTACCTGATTCCCTTATCTCCTAAACCCTAAACCCTAAACCCTAAACCCTAAACCCTATTCCCTACTAACAGGACCAGCACGTAGCTGCGAGTATCGTTGCAGTCGGTCCTCCGCATCTGTCGAGCTCAGGGCCCACCAGTTGCTCCTACTGTCAAGCCCCCTAAAGAAGCCCTGAATCACAGTAGCTGGCGGCAGTGGGTGGCTAACCCTAAGCCCTGAGCCCTAAACCCCAAACCCTAAGCCCGAAGCCCGAAGCCCTAAGCCCTAAACCCTAAACCCTAAAAACCCCAACCCCTAGTCCTTGGCTTTCCTTTTCAGCGGCTTAAGCCCATGTCCTGCTGCGCTGCTGGGAAGTCTCGTACGCCGCTGGAGCTCTATGCCAGATGGCTCCCTGACGATGCTGACGTTACCAGCCTGCGATTCATGAGTTTCCCAGGGTTTAGGGTTTATGGTTTAGGGTTTAGGGCTACTACCCCCCTCTATACTACCCCCCCTAGGTTCCCAACCTTATATTTCCCTTAATGAGGCTTAATTATCCCTAAAATGCTTATAACGGGGTTTCCGAACAATCAGGGGGACTTCTATGTGGGGTTTCTATAATGAGGGCGTTTTTTTCGTTTTTTTTTTTTTTTTTTTTTTTTTTTTTTTGGGGGGGGGGTTCTGTAAGGGGTACCCCTATTTCAGGAACTACTCATACAGACCCAGTTTGCGAGGATGTCCTAGGCACACCCTGTCCTCATGCAATGTCATGCTCTCTGTATGCCCTAAACTAGGGACTTTACTACAACTTTATCACTTTATAAATTTAGGGTTCCTCGAATTTCATATTCAGGGAGCTACAAGTTAAACTTTTCTTCCGGGGGTTAAACAGAAACCAAGCAAATGTAGTTTTCCGAGGCAGAGCCTGCCATGAAAAAGGTTGCCAGTATCACGTGTAGTCAAACCCTTCCTTCGGTTGGAGCCCCCTTCGAGAGACCCTAAACCCTAAACCCTAAACCCTAAACCCGAAACCCTAAACCCTAAACCCGAAACCCTAAACCCTACACCCTAAACCCTAAACCCTAAACCCTAAAAGGTTCCGACTCAAATCAGATTTCGACAGGAGGGGGTTGCATTTCGATCACAGTCCATGTGTTGCCCCCAAAAGCTTCCACCCTAAACGAGGCTCTGTCTTCGCGTTTGGGAAAGTTTGCTGAAAAAAACTATACAGTTCCTGTAGAACCCCAGCAGCAACCCAATCCTAAGTTCTTCTGAATTGTGCAATTCACCTATGCCCCAGCCCTTGTTGGTGGGACTTCTCAAGGGACTAAAGGGGGAACCCCTACAAGGGACCTTGGGGGTTATTCGGGGCTACTTAGGAATATAGGGACTATAGGTATATATAAATATAAATATAGTGTTATATATATATAGGGGTTTGGGGAACAAGATTAAGGGTTTTTTGGAGGGCTCCCTCCTTATAACCCTTAAGCTTAGCTTGTGGACTCCTCCGTGACCCAGGCTGCTCCAATATTCTTCCCCATGTACACCGTCACTTCCGACCTGTTGCTTGACTCTTCTTATCTAGCCAACAGATGAACTTTCCAGCTTTTCGGGTTTAGGGTTTCGGGTTTCCATATGTTGTAGGAATAGTAAAGTTTAACCTCGTTATTCCTTGGTTATTGGAGAAGTAAGTCTGGGTTTCGCAGGTCTAGGGGAAGACGCTTGGAGGTTCCGGCGGGGTACTTCTCGAAGTCTACTCCTGACCTACTTAGAGGACTTTGCGTGCTTAGAAGTACAGTGATAATTGAGGTTATAAGCACCCATGAACCTCCAAGTATCCCTCGGCATAGACTTCAGAAGCCTCATCATCAGCCTACCTGAAGGCTTCAATGTAGTTCCTACCCCAAACATAGGAGCCTTTGGGTACAAGTGATTGTGTAGCGACGATCGGATTCTCCCACCAATAGCTGATTCTCCTGCAAGCATCATCACCGAACCCTCATTCCAAATGCAGCCCCGAGTTTCCCCCGTAGTGTCCCCATAGCTATGCCATTCCTATTCCTAGGACACAGACTAGGCCTAAACCCTCTACCCTAAACCCTATACCCCAACCCTAAACCCTAAACCCTTAACCCTAAACCCTGAACCCTGAACCCTGAACCCTGAACCCTGAACCTGATTGCCTGCGTTTAGGCTTCAGGTCCTCTTATCATCCCATTTTAAACCAAGAAGGGCACCCGTTTATTTCTAAGTTACTCTTGGGTCCAGCATTCCCTACCTTGGGGACGACATGAACCCCAAAAGGCTTTAGGGTTCATGTACCTTAATAAGAATTATAGTCGTCTAGGGTATATGACCCCAATTTTAAGGTTCATTTGGTCCCCAAGCTACTTCTCGGTAACGCTGAAACCCTTACGACCCCACGGATATCCGCGATTTAATCCTTGCCTTCCTGGCCCTAAACCCGAAATTTTACACCCCATGAATACAGGGAGCGGGAGCCCGTGCTGGTTCAGGGTGCAGGGTTTAGGGTTTGGGTTACTAATAGTCCCTACAGTTGTGTGACTTAGAAGGTAAGTTGTCATACCTACAACCCAATCTAGGGCCCTTCAAACTCTGTAGAACAAGAGGGGGGAGGGTACCCCTACTAATCCCTAAACCATAAACCCTGCCCCCAAACCCTAAACCCTTTCAGTCAAATCTGGATGAAACCTTGCTGAGGGACTTGATGTCAGCAATGCGGGGCCGAGCAAAAAACCCTAAACCCTAAACCGTAAAAACCCTAAACACCCTACAAACCCTAAACCCTAAACCCTAGCCCTACCTCAACCCGAATGACCCTGCACCCTCAGCCCTAAAACCCAAGCCCCAAACCCTAAGCCCGAAACCCGAATGACCCTGCACCCAGGTTGTTGAAGATGACGAATGTTGAGCCTCACGAGAAGCTAAAGGCCGAAGGGTGAAAAAAGGGTTTGGGGTTTGGGGTTTAGGGTTCAGGGTTCTGGGTTCAGGGTTTGGGGTTGAGAGTTTGGGGTTGAGGGTTTCTGGTCCGGGGTTTGGAGTTTGAGGTTTGGGGATTTGGGTTTGGGGCTTAGGGATGGAGATTGGACCCAAAACCTCCCTTCATATCTGTGTGATTTGGGTCACTACAAGAAACAGTCGAAACTACAGACCCTACTGGGAGGTTGAGGGTACTTCTAGCCCCAACTGTATATAGCTGCACTGACAAGCTCCCTAGGGCATCTAAGGAGGTTAGCAGTAGACCTACAATTGGGCTCCTAAGTACCCATGAACCTCCAAGTATGCTGAGACCCCCAAGCCTTAGACCCTAAGCCCTAAGCCCTATACCCTATAATTTCCCTAAAGCCTAAACCCTGAACCCTGAACCCTTGAGGCCCGTGGTGAGCTCGTTGTCTTTCACGAAGACCTTGGCCGCGCCGTGTTCATCTCACATCAGTGGCTTGCTACCTGGTAGCCCAGTGGTACCCTTTTGCCCCTTTTTTGGTTCATGGTTCCCTAAACCCTAAACCCTAAACCCTAAACCCTAAACCCTAAACCCTAAACCCTAAACCCCTTGTTATAACATGGGTACTGGGCTACCAAGGCTAAGCGCAACCCTGATCCCGACTTGAAGCAGATGCGCATCTTGCATGTGTTGGCCTCCTCCTCCTCCTCTTGGAGGGTTTAGGGTTAAGGGTTTCGGGTTTCGGGTTTCGGGTTTGGGGCTTGGGGTTTGGGGTTGTAGGGTTTAGGGCTTAGGTTACCCCTAAAGCTCCACATATCCCAAGGTAGGTATTATCTACAGGTACCATTTGCATACTTGGAGCCTTAGGGTGCGTAGAACCCCAAATTTCACTGCACTTACAAGCCCCCTCTAAGTCATCTAAGTAGGTTATCTGTGGATGTGATAAGTGCCAATGAACCTCCAAACTGTGTAACCGTAACCTCGTTTTATCTCGGTACAATGATTGTCTGAGTCCTTTGTGTGTTCTGCCCTGCCTAGAAAACCTGCAGGTTATCCCCAGAAGATTCCTCACGCAGCTTCTGAGTTGTTCATGTCCTAAACCCTATAAAACCCTATAAACCCTATAAACCCTATAAACCCTATAAACCCTATAAACCCTATAAACCCTATTACCCCTATAAACAAGCGAATCTGAGGCATTCTACAGGCAGCCTTGCAGCGGTTTCTCACGAGCCCGGGCTCCATCCCACTGGACGCGGTCACAGAGGTTTTAGTTCCCAACGCCAAGCCACTGCCCATGAAGGACTTTGAAGACGGTTTAGAGTGTAGGGTTTAGGGTTCAGGGGTTTAGGGTTTAGGGGTAAGCTTGTTGCAGTTTCAAGAGCCTGTGAAATCCTCTGAACGCATGAATAGACTAGACTGTTTTCTGCCCTGGGGGAGGAATTCCAGATGGAGGCTCTCTTCGTTTGGTACGACTACTTCTCCTGCCCGCAATGGGAGTGCCACGTCACCAACCAGAGGGACGACTACAACCAAGCAAATGCCATCAACAGCATCCCGGGATACATAGCCAAGTGCAAGTTCTTCGTAGCTCTATGTCCGACTCTGGGTTTTGGAGTACTACACTTTATAAAACTGTTTTTTGGTTCTGGGTTCCTTATAATGGCTACTTATACCTAAAAAGTATATACCTTTTTTTCCAGGGTCTACTCCAAAGCTAAGGACTATTGAGTGCCCCTGGCAGGGTAAGGTGCTTTCAGCTACCAGCTGGAGAAGACGCGGCTGGTGCATTGTGGAAAGGGCCTCCCGAGAGCTGTCCAAAGACAGCACCTGGATTCTTGTCCAAAGTGACGTGGCTGTTGAAGTCGTTGGTACGGTCGTGTCCTTCGTGCCCGGTTCTGTGGGGGAGGCAGAGTTCACGAACGCGGAGGATCGGCGGAGACTGGCGCCGGTGATGCGCCACATCGTGATGCAGAAGCTGAAACACTGTCTCCGAGCCTGGGTCTTGGAGTACTATACTTTGATACTGTTTTTGGTTCTGGGTTCCTTATAATAGCTACTTATACCTAAAAAGTATATACTTTTTTTCAGGGTCTACTCCAAAGCTAAGGAGCTGGTGATCTGCCCGGTTTCCGCCGCCACTTCAACTTGCAGGGCATGTACCTGCGTGGGCTGGAGATCGAGCCTGCTTCTTGGGGACCCAAATGAACCCCCAAATTGGGGTCATATATACCCTAAACTACTAGAATTCCTATTAAGGTAGATAAACACCCTAAATTTGGGGTCATGTACCCTAAACTACTAGAATTCCCGACTAAGGTAGATGAACCATGAACCCTTTTAGGGCCCATTTCGTTCCCCAAGGTTCGTGGCCTGCTTCCCAGCCATGGCACCGACGCGGCTCCTGGTGACCAGGACGTCGTGATGGAGTTCCTGCATCAGAACCTTGGGGACGAAATGAACCTCAAAATTGGGGTCATATACCCTATACTTCTAGTAGTCCCTACTGAGGTACATGAACCATAACCCTTTCAGGGTTCATTTCGTCCCCAAGGAATGGCCTCAGAAAGATTGGTGAAGTGGACCGTGCAGGGTGGCGGCCGCTTCACTACGCGGCTCTGGCCGGCAGTTGCGAGGTCCTCAAAGGTCTCTTGAACCAGCGTGTCGACGTCAACAAGCGCACCTCGAAGGACGAGCCGACGCTGGGGTTTCCCCCTTGGATTTCCGCGCTGGACTTGGCAGTGTCTTAGTAGCAGAGCAGATAACCTTCAACCTTGTTGGGGGTAGTAGAACCCCTATAAATTCCCAAAGCATTTACCTTCCACCCTAAACCCTAACCCCTAAACCCTAAACCCTAAACCCTAAACCCGGTTTAGTTCTGACCACTAAGGTGTACTACAAGCACCATGGGGCCACCCGGCTGCTGCTTGCAGCAAAGGCGCAGCTCGATGGTGGGATTTCTCCTTCCATGCACTATGCCGCCATCTCGGACAATGCAGAACCTTGGGGACGAAAGGAACCCTGAAGGGTTTATTGGTTCATATACCCTTATCAGAATTACAGCAACAGTATAGGTTGGTTCATATACCCTTATAAGAATTGCAGTAGTAGTATAGGGTATAGGACCCCCAAGTTTAAGGTTCATTTCGTCCCCCCAAGGAAGGCGTCCGCCTGCTGCACACGGCAGGCAGCGGGCTGTTGGCCCAGAACCTGTTCCTTGGGGACCAAAAGAACCCTAAAATTGGGGTCATATACCCTGTACTACTATAATTCCTATTAAGGTATATGAACCATAAACCCTAAAAATTGGGGTCATATACCCTGTACTACTATAATTCCTATTAAGGCATATGAACCATAAACCCTTTTAGGGTTCCCTAAAAGGGTTTATGGTTCATATACCCTGTACTACTATAATTCCTATTAAGGTATATGAACCATAAACCCTTTTAGGGTTCTTTTCGTCCCCAAGGTTTGGAGTCACAGCCTTCCAGGCTGCCGCCACGTATGCAGCCATGGGAGCCTTAGAGGAGATGTTGGTACCTTGGGGGACGACATGAAGTTCTAAAAGGGTTTATGGTTCATGTACCTTTATAATAAGAAGAATTTTTAGGAGTGTTGGGTAGATGACCCCAGCTTTTGTCCCGAAGGTACGTGATACCGGTGGCCTAGACACGCTCGAGTTGTCGACGGCGCTCTGGTGTGCCACTGCCTTTCGCGGCGGCTCGGCACAGCTTGTGCAGCGCCTGATCAACTCGCGCGCCGAGGTTGACTTCCAGTTCCTTGGGGACGAAAGGAACCCTAAAGGGCTTTATGGTTCATATACCTTAATACCTTAATAGGAATCATAGTAGTACAGGGTATATTCCAATTTTAGGATTCATTTGGTCCCTAAGGTTCAGCGTGCCACGCGCCATCCGCCCAGTGGGCCGACTTTTCTTTGCAGCAAAATCCTTACAACACTGGCTTGGTTGGGCCAGTCTTCAGACGGCACATGCCTACCATCAGCATGGTAGCACGCCGTTGATGCAGGCCATCCGGATGGCCCAGTGGGAAGCTGCAGCGTCCCTGATTGCAGCTGGCGCTCGCACAGACATACGGAACGGCCGCAACTGGACCGCAGCCGACTTCGCCAGGGGCAAATCGGTCCCCCACTTCCTGCAGATGGGCTTGGATGGGGTTCCGTGCGAGTGTAGGAGGGTGTCCTCTCTTGCGCTGTCCGACGGCTATGTGGAGGTGTACATGTGAAGTCTGCGAAGTGTCTTGTCACCATTTTCCGCCCCTTATCAGAAGGGTTGTAGATGGCACCTATGATTTTTGAAGCCTCTTGATCTCCACTATATTCTGCAGGGCGGGTGGAAGCACGAGCCTGATAGGAGCTTAATCAGTATCGGGCTTCCGAACCCTAAACCCTAAAAACCGGCCTCCATGGAAGAACCCCAAGCACCGCCGCACAAGCTTAAGTGTATGGACTAGGGTTTAGTTTTTAGGGTTCAAACGGGTTAAGGGTGTAGGGTTTAGGGTTTAGGGTTTAGGGTTCAGCGTTTAGGGTGAAGTCTCACACCAGAGCTTTTCTATGGCAAGTATATGGACCATCCAGTCTCCGAGGCTTGTGTTTCCGAAGATCCTGCTTCAACATTCAAATCTTTTCTACCTGAGCCTAGCCCTAAACCCTAAACCCCAAATCCTAAACCCTAAACCCCAAACCCTAAACCCGAAACCCGCCTCTAAACCCTAAACCCGTTTGGGGGACGCCGGGGCTTGGCACGCATGTGATTCGCGCCCTCGGCGAGCGTGCCGGCATTCTGCCGGAGGCTACTTTTCCTAGGCACTTCAGAAAGGAGACTCCCGAACCCCAGGGAATCCTCGGAACCCTGACAACCCTAAAAACCCTAAGAGCCCCTGAAGCGCTAGAAAAACCGGGTTTTCTAGGAATTCTAGGAGTTCTAGGAACCCATTGAACCCTCTAGGAACCCATTGAACCCTGAGCTCCTTATGACCTTAGCCTTAGCCACTGCGGTTGGGCCCTGCAGCCCCGCCAAAGCGGGGTGGTAGGCCCGGTATTCGAGGGCTGGTCAGTCACCTTGCATGTTCTTCTGCCCATAAATGGATCCTTTCGCGAGCTCCGAAAAAAAGCGCAACTAGACTCTCGGTGACGAAAGGAGCCCAACTTTGACGGGGGTTGGTTATCCATATCCCTGCAGTGAACGGATTTTTCGTAGCATGGAGGTATTGTATATGATTGGAAATGTTGGGTTCATTTAAGCCCAAGGTTGTGGGATTGCAGCACGTGCATGTGGTTCGGCGTGCGCGATTCGACCTGATGCTTTCTGATGGACACTTGCCAAACACAACGCATCACAACCCTGAACGCTAAACCCTAAACCCTAAAACTGGCCACCCCGTGCTCGGATTTCTTGGCGATCTGCCACGCTGCATGAGACAGCTTATAAGCCCAAAGGATCATGAGATTGCGGCATTCTGCCCGGTGACCTGCCCGAAGAATTTTTGGGTTTGCATTTGTTTCAGTAGGGTTTAGGGTTTAGGGTTTAGGGTTTAGGGTTGGGCTCTTTTGGTTTGCTTGACTGAACCGCGGCACGAGAGTTGCAAGCCGAAGCCATGGACGAGACGCGCGTAGACCCAGAAGACGGGTACGTCTACACGCAGCTCGGCGAGTTCCATGGGAAAGGGAGAGACAAGGCATGAGCTCCATAAAAGCATCTTTAGAGGGTTTAGGGTTTAGGGTTTAGGGTTATGGGGTTCTCAAAAAAAGGGGGGTTCATGGGGGCAGGTGCCCAGGGAACCTTGGGGAAGCTTATAGGGAGCCCAAAAGAGAGTCGTAGGGAGTATTAGGGAGCCTTGGGTGAGATACCCCGCTTCAACCCCCCTCCCTTAACCTTGGGGACCAAAAGAACCCTAAAATTGGGGTCATATACCCTGTACTACTATAATTCCTATTAAGGTATATGAACCATAAACCCTTTTAGGGTTCATTTCGTCCCCAAGGAAGAGCCCAATAAACACACAAACCCTTTCGAATTGCCGCAGTCAACCCTGAAGACCATGCACTACACGCGCAAGACGCACAACCCAGGCACGCAGGCACACAGGCACACAGGCATACAGACACACTTAGACCACGCACACAGAGGGAGGGAGAGAGAGGGAGAGAGAGACACACACACACACACACAGAGTGAACGAGACACGCGGACAGACATGCAGACGTGTCTTGGCAGTGCGGCGCCGTGCGTCTGTGCATGTGGGTGTCTGTCTGTGCGTCACAGTGTGTCATGTGTGTCTGTGCAACTGTGTGTCAAGGTCTCTGTATCTCTGTATGTCTGTGTTTATGAGCTAAGATCCTTTCGGCGGTTTTTTGTTTTTCTTCAAAACACCAAGGAAAATCTCTTGGGAGGAGCCTCTTTCGGGCTTGTTGGGAGCCTTTGGGGGGCGAAATGGGGCTTTGCAGAGTCGATTTTGTGTGTGTGTGTGTGTGTGTTTTTCAGAGAACTTCTGCAAGACTTGGAGCTGGAATGGGCAAGGGTTTAGGGTTTAGGGTTTAGGGTTTCGGGCCAACCGTTTCGGGGCGGATCACAGGCTGCGCCGGGCAAAGGCTTGCTGGGTTGCAGGAGGTGACCCTGGCGCCTGCCTGCAAGGGACCGGCCCCCGGGTCAAGGGCTCAGAGATTCCAGGATTACTAGAATCACTATAATTGCACTATAATTACTATAATTACTATAATTACCATAATTACGATAATTGCTACAATTACTATAATCACTATAATTACTAGAATTGCTATTCTAGAATAAGGATTGTAGGGTTTAGGGGTCATTCGGTGGCCATGGGACTGAATTCCAAATGTGGGCCCAGGGAAGTTTGCAAGGCGGACACGTGTCATGACTGCAACGGAGGTATGATGAGATCTTTCGCCACTACCGGCGACAGCTGCACGTCAGCAGAAGTCATGCCCCACTTTACGGGGATCTCCAGCGTTCCCTGAAAATCTGGCTTTAAACAGTCCTTAATAGGGAGTACATACCTATTTTTATCCCTGTTAAGGGCTGTTAGCGTTAGGGGGAACATCCCAACTGGCCCCATTCAACAGAGACAGTGTTCGGTCTTTCCGTTTCCCAGTCCCTGCGAAGTGGCCCAAAGCCAATGTACTGTCCTGAAGCTTGGTAGCTTAAAGTGGTACCCTGGGATGTTCCCATGTTCCCCCTTAGGCTAACAGTCCTTGACAGGCGATTAAAATCCTTGTAAAAAGACTGTTAGGATAAGGGGGAACATCCCAAATGGTACCCTTTATATACGCTCCTTTTTTGGTTTTGGGTTCCCTTATATCGAACCTACCCAAAAAAGTACCCTTACTTTCAGATGCTTACTGGGCTACCGAGCGAGTAGTAGGACATGGAGGTTTAAGACTTCTAGGGCTGTGCACTAGTCTTCGTACAGCATGTGCTCAGTCTAGTCGCGTGCTTTCAAGATTTAGGGCTTAGGGTTCTGAAACCCTAAACCCTAGACCCTACAAACCCTACAAACCCTACAAACCCTACAAACCCTACAAGCCCTACAGACCCTACAGACCCTACAAACCCTACAAACCCTACAAACCCTACAAACCCTACAAACCCTACACACCCTACAAACCCAACAAACCCTACAAACCCTACACCCTCAACCCTAAACCCTAGCCTGGCAGACCGTTTTTTACAATTTTTGCACGGCTCATATTCGGCCGGACCATGGAGCAAGGTAATCAGCAACCTGAGCCCCGAAACCCTACACCCTAAACCCTAAACCCTAAACCCTAAACCCTAAGCCCTAAGCCCTAAACCCTAAACCCTAAACCCTAAACCCTAGTCGGAGGCTCACGGGTAATTAGCTACACTCAGGGGCTGGGTAGTTTACCTTTAACCTCTTTGGTTATATACAATCCTGCTACCAATAAACGGTTAACCTTTTTTTGGGGCTCGGGTCTTCAGCCCCTCGGCATAAGTAGGGTAGCGGTTGTAGGTACCCTAAAACTGGGAATAATGTGTAGTTGCCATACTTTTCTGCCTACTTCATACTGCCCGTGCGCCAACAAGCACGCCCCTAAACCCTAAACCCTAAACCCTAAACCCTAAACCCTAAACCCTAAACCCTAAACCCTAAACCCTAAACCGGAAGGGGCTACAGCCCGGACAGTATCAACGTCTACTGGGCGCCTGATCTCCATCAAGTGTCGGGCTTGCGAAGGTCTGGTTTCAGGAGGGGCCTTTCCAGACTCCCCCAAAAAAGCAACCAAAAACACACAAAAGAAGACTCCCTCCCCCCCAAAAAAGCCCCCCCCCCCCCCCCCCCCCCCCCCCCCCCCCCCCCCCCCCCCCCCCCAAAAAAAAAAAAAGCAACAAACACACACCAAAGAAGACTCCCTCCCCCCCAAAAAAGCAGCAAAAACACACAAAAGAAGACTCCCTCCCCCCAAAAAAAAAAACAACAACAAAAACACAATAAAAGAGCAATGAAAGGCCGAACCTAAGGCCGAAAAGCCTGGACCCCAACCCTGCACCCTCTTCTCTTGTGCTGGGGAACTCGACTTTTTGCCCCTCTAAGAAGTATTTGAGCTTATTTCTAGCCCAAGGGAGTATGAACAATGTGACTTTGCTAAGGTTCTAAGGGGAGTATAGGAGAAGCAAGTTGCAGAGCATTTGGCATGCGTCTGTCTTGTTGTGGGCTAGCTCTGGGATTGTTCTAAACCCTAAACCCTAAACCCTAAACCCTAAACCCTGATCCCTAATCCCTAATCCCTAAACCCTAACCCTAAACCCTAAACCCTAAAAGGGGGTGTCACAGCAACCCATGCTGCCTTGTCGCACGACCACATGGACCCTAACCTTGGTGTATAGGGTTTAGGGTTTAGGGTTTAGGGTTTAGGGTTTAGGGTATAGATTAGTATAGATGGTGATTTCTCTCAATGATGGTCCTATGGTGGGTCCTTAGTACAAGGCGGCCCCTAAACCGTAAACCCTAAACCCTAAACCCTAAACCCTAAACCCTAAACCCTAAACCCTAAACCCTAAACCCTAAACCCTAAACCCTAAACCCTAAACCCTAAACCCACCCTAATTGAGAGAGCTGGCCATACGAACCAAACAAAAACCCTTCTAGGGCTCATTGGGTCCCCAAGGTTGTTAAGCGGGCCGCAGTTCCCTAAACCCTAAACCCTAAACCCTAAACCCTAAACCCTAAACCCTAAACCCTAAACCCTAAACCCTAAACCCTAAACCCTGAATACCCTAAACCCTGAAAACCCTAAACCCTAAACTTGAACCCCAAACCCTGAGCCCTCAGCCTGAAATTAGACACGTCTCTGGCCTCTTACGCTTCAAGGTTAGTCGGGGTCGCTTAAGCGCCAGGCCTTTATAGGGTTCTTTCAGTTCCGAACGTGATTCTCACTTCCGGACTAGGTAGCTGTTGTGGGTTGTGAGGATGATGAAATGCGCAGGAAACATAGGGATTGCAATCGGAGGTACTATAATCCCCATTAAGGACTGTTAGTGCAAGGGCGAACATGCCAAGATGTGTGCCCCATTTGAGGGGCTGGTCGGGGCTCCCTGAGTATGAAAGGGCTTCAACCCAAGAAAAACCCAAAACATCCCAAAACTAGGACCCCAAAGTCGGTTCCCTTACAAGTGCCCTTGAACTCCAAAAAGCGGCATTCCTCTCCATATTTCCTAGCCTTGAACTTCCAATGCCCCAAGGAGAAGACGATGTACGCAAAGCGAAAGCCAAAGGCGGGGCACGGACATGGATCCAGGAAGTAAGATAAGAACAGGTCCTACATGGAGCCCGTAGAGGATTCATAATCTATATATGTATGTGCATATAGATATGTGTGTATATCTATCTATATATGTATATATATATATATATAGCTAGATATTCGGGGGGTCATGTATACATATATATATATATACATATACATATGTGTGTGTATGACAGCACTGGCCCTAAAGGACACCGAAAATGGTGCCACCTGCCTAGGGACTTATAGTAGCCTGGGGTATGTGATCCCAGTTTCATGTAGTGCCCAGGGCCAGCATCAGTCCCCAATCTAACGGATCTGGCTTTTATGTTCAGCACCATGGCTGCTCCAGCGTGCCGTGAACATAGCGCGACACAGTGTGCTGGCGTGCCGGGTGTTAGCCCTAAAGCCCCGGAAGCACAATTTTCTCAGTATTGGTAAAGGTACTGCTCGCTTTGCAGTTGCGAGGGCCAAGCCCTCTAGATTTTCATGGGTGTATTTGTGGTGTCCACCTTGATGCTCCCACGATGCCCCGCAAAGGACGAAGCCCCATGTGCCTTGGGGTACCACATCGGTGTCCTTTTGTACTTGAAGGTAAACCCTGAACCCTGAACCCTAAACCCTCAACCCTAAACCCTAAACCCTCACTTGGGGTTTAGGACTGCAGGCCTGCCATTCACTGAGGTCGCTGAGAGCCTATGTGAGAGAGAGTTGGAAAGCCCTCATGGCCTGGCACCGATTCCTACCATGGAATCCTGTAGCCCTAAACCTTGGGAACCAAATGGACCCTGAAAGGTTTTTAGGGTTCATGGGCACCTTAGTAGGAACTATAGCTAGTATGGGGTTTATGATCCCCAAGTTTAGGGTTCATTTGGTCCTCAAGGAATGAGGGGTACGCCGCCAGCGGAGCCACCACTAGACCCTAAACCCGAAACCCTAAACCCTGAACCCTAAACCCGAAACCCTAAACCCTGCAGGCATCAAAGGGGCAAGCTGAGCCCAAGGCCAAGGCCAAGGCCAAGGCGAAGGCCAAGGCGAAAGCCAAAGCCAAGCCGGAGGCTTCCCGGTCCAGGTTTTTGGGGGGGTTTAGGGTCTTCAGGGTTTAGGGTTTAGGGTTTAAGCGTTTAGGGTTTAGGGTTACCTGGGGGGTTTAGGGTCTTCAGGGTTTAGGGTGTAAGCGTTTATAGGGCTTAGGGTTTTGGTTGGGGGGGTTTAGGGTTTGGGGTTTAGGGTTTAATTAAGCGTTTATAGGGTTTAGGGTTTAGGGTAATTAACCCCTAAACCCGAAACCGCTGACCTCTTCGGAGACGCTGCAGCACTGCAGCGTCCGCGGGGCAGGTCGCAACAAGTCAAAACCCTAAACCCTAAACCCCTAAACCCCTAAACCCCTAAACAGGTGTCGGACTTGGGTTGCCTTAGACCTTGGGAGTTCAGCGCCCGAAACCCAAGTTGTGGTTCATGCCATGGGTTGGGAAAAAAAGGGTTTAGGGTTTAGGGTTTGCGTTGTACGTTATGAGTCTCGTAGTTTTGTGCATGATGTGAACCACACAAGTGGGCTAGCAGAGATGATGGGATGTAGGGTTACGGTTTAGGGCTTTGGGTGGAGGGTGTAGCTTGGGTTTCCCTAAACCCTAAACCTTAAGCCTTTGGGCGCTGATGCTTTTATTGAACTTCCACGTTGGAGACCTCGCGCTGACTCCTTGAAGTTTAGGGTTTATCGGGTTTTGGGGGCCTAGGGTTTAGGGTTTAGGGTTTAGGGCTTCATGGTCCTTGCCCCCTGAGAATGTGGTTTGGATACCCCAGTACTCTCGGGGCGACTATGGGGTCCTTTTTGTGGGCTTGAAGACAACAGATCATCCTCACTGCATGATGTGACGTCAGTAGCAGGGGTGTTGCATTTCCCTGAACCCTAAGCCCTAAGCCCTCAGCCCTAAACCCTAAACCCTAAACCCTAAACCCTAAACCCTAAACCCTAAACCCTAAACCCTAAACCCTAAACCCTAAACCCTAAACCCTAAACCCTAAACCCTAAACCCTAAACCCTAAACCCTAAACCCTAAGCTAGGCGAGCTGCAAAGAACCAAAACCTACAAGAGAGCACTTCCTCTACTGTGGCCAGGCAAAGAAAAAGCCGCGCGGCCCTGCCAACCCAAAGCGAATCTTAGCTGGGAGCTGATCTCTCTCTCTCTCTCTCTGTGGGTGTCTGGGTGGAGGTGCGTGGGGGGGTGGGTCGGCGGCGGGTGTGAGCACGGGCTTCTAACTAGGGTAACGGGGTTCGATGAACATTTGAGTAGAGGAGGTCCCGAAGACAGCTCAGGATTCATCAACGAGGATGCGAAGATCGTGCAGGAGGGCCTTGCGAGGGGGGGCAAAACCCTGCACCTACAAAGCCCTCAACCCTAAACCCCGAAACCCCGATCCCTGTAGCCGCAGGCCTTAAGCCCCTGAACCCTCGGGGGCCCTAGGACCGTAAGGACCCTGGGACCCTAAAGCCAGAAGCCCTAAACCCCGCCCAGAAAAACCTCCTCCCATTTTTGGCGACATGTCAGCTACCTGAATCCCCTAACACCTAGGACAGTTGCAAGTGGGTTGCTTGCCTTATAAGAGGCTGATAAACCCTTCCTGTTTCTCAGAGGCTTATGGCTTCTCTAAACAGATCTACAAAAAAAAAACCGCCGCCGTCCTTGATAAAGAGTTCTTTGCGTCACAATACCTATCTCTAGGCCCCTAAACCCCAAACCCGCAACCCGACACCCACCGCAGCTTGCTTTGCCCAAGCTGGCAGCACTTCAGTTCGCTCCCCGGCCCCAGTCTCTCACGGCACCATGGCGCAGAAGTCGCTTTTGGGACTCCTGCCTCTTGGCTGGGTTTAGGGTTTAGGGTTTAGGGTTTAGGGTTTAGGGTTTAGGGTTTCGAGTTTAGGGCTTAGGGTGGCTAAACCCCAGAAACCCTAAACCCTGAACCCCAGAAACCCTAAGCCCCAGAAACCCCAAACCCTAAACCCTATACCCTATAGGGTTTAGTTTGGGTGAAAGGGTCAGGTGCTCAGGCGCTAGCAAAAAGGGTCATGGGTTCAGTGTTTAGTGTTTGGGGGGATGTTTGCGAGATGGAAAAAGCTCGAGAAGAGACTCCCTCCCCCCCACCCACTGTACTCAAGGGCACCCTAAACCCTAAACCCTAAACCCTTTTATAAAGAGCAACTCTCGGCCCAAACCCTGTCATGCAGGGGTCGGCGTCATTACTAGTAGTATCCCCTTAGGACCCCTAACCGAAAGCCCAAGTCCTAAACCCTAGACCCGAAACCCTAAACCCTGAACCCTAAACCCTAAACCCTATTCTAATTATTAAGGCCCCCAGAGTAGAGAGTGTCGCTGACCTCATGGAGGTTCCCGACGCTGATTGCAGCCCAGGGAGGCGGCCCTCTTTGCAGTTTAGGGTTTAGGGTTTAGGGTTTAGGGTTCAGGGTTTAGGGTTTAGGGTTTAGGGTTTAGGGTCACTACGGCTTAGGGCGTTTGGGGCTTCGGGCTGAGGATCGTCTGAGTCCTTTTCTATTCTGAGCGTAGTTCTACGGGCCCGGAATGTGGTCCCTTACCTCCTTTAAAGGGCTCTGCATTATGGGCCCCTGGGTCTGGGTTAGGGTTTGGGGTTTAGGGTTTGGGGTTTGGGGTTTAGGGTTTGGGGTTTGGGGTTTAGGGTTTAGGGTTTAGGGTTTAGGGTTTGGGGTTTGGGGTTTGGGGTTTAGGGTTTAGGGGATCCCTTTCTCAGGGCCAGAAAGGGGGGGGGGGGGTTCAGGGGCACATGAAAGTTTAAAGGGGACCAGAAGGCCTTCAGCACGCCCCGGCTTTGCCTGCACCCCCCTCCCCCTGGCGAGAAGGCCAACTTTTGGGAATTTTGGTCGGTGAATTTTGGCTTCTGGGCTCAGGGTGCAGGATTTCTACTGAGTAGGGTTTAGCGGGGTTTAGAGGGTTTAAAATAGGGTTCTACATAGGGTTTAGGACCCTAAGATCTTAAGGTTGAGGGTGAAAGAGCGGTCTTGCCAGGGGATTACCAGAAGTACATGAGCCAGTATGCTGCTCCGTGCCTTGGCCGCTTTAGGGTTTAGGGTTTAGGGTTAGGTTTAGGGTTTAGGGTTTAGGGTTTAGTTTAGGGTTTGGGGTTTAGGGTTCAGGGTTTACGGTAACCCTGCATAAACCCCTAACCCTAAGCCCGATCAATGTAGTTCCTTTTGGGGTTAGATATAGGGGATTCTAGTATGCTACCCCAAAAAGGTGCTACATAGGAGCCTTTGGGTGAACTCTAAACCCTAAAGTACCCTGTTTGCATGATTGTTTTGCTTTTTGAGTCTCCTGTCGAAAATACAGAAGAGGCCTTGAAAGGGTAGCCTTCCGGATCCCTCTCCTGCTAGGGTTACTGGGCTACCAAGGTACCAGAGCTACATGCAAGGCGGCGGCAATGGCGATTTCAAGAAGTGCCCTAAACTGGTAGGGGTGCTTGAATCTTGGCACCTACAACCTGTGAACCCTGACAACTCCAAACCCTAAATAGTTAGCTAGGACCCGGAGTAGGCCCTTGTCCCCTTTTGTAGGGGCACATAGGTTCCCATAGAAGTCCTTCTCAACCAACAGGGCACCCTGTGTATTCCCAGGTTCCTCTTGGGTCGGCTTCAAGCCTTGCAGACATAACTAGTTCCACAAGTTGAGATTTTGGGCTTTCGGGTGTTTGACCACTCCACAAATTTTGCTTCGGCATCATCAGGACCAGGGTTTAAAGATTTCGTGACTAGAGTCAGAACGTTCACAGCTACAACCCATTGCCCGAACACAAGCACACAATCTGCACTCGCATGAAGGTTTCTAGGGTCCACCTTCTCCCCTGGCATTCATGGGTTTTACCTTGAACCCCCAAAAGTTGTACCCTTGGGTTTGAGAGAAAGATTCCGTTTCCCTAAACCCTAAACTTGCCCTAAACCCTAAACCCTAAACCCTAAACCCCAAACCCCAAACCCTCGGGAACATATCAGGGCCATGTTCGGAGTCTTTGGAAGCCCTTAGGCGCACATCCTTAGGGGTCCAAGTTCGACTCCCTTAGAGAAACTCCTCAAGCCGACCCTACTTGGAGGTTTAGGGTTTAGGGTTTAGGGTTTTGGGTTTGGGGTTTTGGGTTTAGGGTACTGCTTAGCCAATCATAACTGTACTTCTAACTGTACTTATAAGCCCCTGAAGTGCCATAATATGCTTATAAGTACAGTTATAATTGGTTAATCAGTACCATGAACCTCAAAGTACCGAGTCTTGACAGGGAGTGGAAGGCGTCCGACACCTTGAAGGTGATGTCTCGAGAGGGTCCAGGAGTGGGCGGGTAAACCCTAAACTTATAAACCCTACACCATACAAACCCTAGGCCCATGGCAAAGGGTGGTCGCACGACGCACGGAAGGTGGTTTTTGTGGGAACTACACCAGTAGTAGTGGGTTTGGGGTTTACAGTTTATAGGTAGGGTTTAGGGTTGAACTGTAGGCATTGATGTGAGGTACATGACGAAGTACGGATCTGGTGCGGCTGGCGGGTATGAGAACTTCATGTCGAAGCAGCTAGGCTTGTCTCGGATCAGGGAACCCCAGACGCAAAACCCTAAAGCCATAAACCCTAAAACCCCTAAACCCAAAATCCTGGCTTGTGGGAGCCTCTGCAAGGCGCTCTATGCAACCCGAAACCCTAGACCCTATGGTGTTTAGGACTTAAGAGCTTACAAGGCGTTGTGGATTTCAAGCCGCAAGTGCTCTGTGTTTGCGGCGGGAGGTGCGCAGCATTGGACCCTAAACCCTAAACCCTAAACCCTATGCTACACATCAAGCAGAGTTCGCTAAGTGAACTCTGGCTCTGGGAGCAATGTGTGCAGATGGCAAAAGCTTCCGAAAAGGCCTTATAAGGATTAGGGCTGTGCCAGAAATTACTTACACTATTTTTTTTGAAAATCACCGTCTTATTATACACTCATAGTATATGGCTATATTCATAAATGATGGTATATCAGCATTGGAGTCCTCTATTTTGTCTGAAATCCTCAAGGTACGCAGGGGACTTTGCCGGCAAGTACATGCCCTCGTCAGAAGCCTCGGCCGAAGACGCAGAGAAGCCCGTCAGCTTCGCCGCAGCGAAGGCCGCTGGATGCAACCAAGAACTTCGAACTTCGAACTGCTTAAGAACCCCGAAAAAACTAAAGTTAATCTTCCCTGATTAGGGTAATATCGGGATTATTATCGTTTATTCTTAAACCTAAATCCTAAACCCTAAACCCTATTGGGTTTAAGAGGATCAGATTTAGGAAGTTGTTTTTCAGAGGGCTTTAAAGCCATCCGAGGATAGTAAATAAACCTTTCTCAGAGCAAAAACCTAGACTCCCAACGATCAGAACCCAAACCCGAAACCCCAAAGAGACCAGAACCCTAAACCTAGGCCCTAAACCCTGCCTAAGGCCTAAGCCCTAAGCCCTGAACCCAAACCCTAAACCCTAAACCCTAAACACTAAACACTAAACCCTAAACCCTAAACCCAAAACTAAACCTTAAACCCTAAACCCTAAGCCCTAAACCCTAAACCCTAAACCCTAAACTACCCAAACAGTTTAGAGTTAGACGGCTCATGCGTAGATCCCTCACCTCAGAGCAGGCAAGGCGCCAGTAGTTCAGAATAGTCGGGTAGGCAAACGCGATTAACTACTCCAGTGATGTTGGGTTAGGGTTTAGCGTGGACGAAGTGGGTACCACTGGGTTATTCATTATAGGTGACCCTGGAAGTTCTCGGGAGCCCGCTTCAACGGCAGATGGTGGGTTCGGGGTTGCGGGCTGCGCGGAAACCCTAAACTCTATACCCTATGAACCCCAAACCCTATAAACCCTAAACCCTACAGACCCTAAACCCTATAAACCCTAGATCCATTGCTCGCAGGATGCCGACAAAGGCTCGAAGAAGGATGCCTCCCGAAGCAAGGACCACGAGGAGTCAGCTCCTGGGAACCCGAAAAACAGCACAGAGTTTCACGAGTATCCTTGTGGGGGGGGGGGGGGGGGGGTGTTTTGTCTAGGATGCCCAGTAGTACCCTTATTCCCTTTTTTTTGGGGGTTCTTAGCCCACATAAACCCCTATAAACCAAAAAGGGTGGCCTTTTTTCTCCTAGGTTACTGGGGAACCCAGTTGTGCTGTCAGGAGTTGGTGTCTACACGCTACTTTCTTGCCCCACCCTGAAGCGTTGACTAACCTTAATGAGTCCCTGATGGTCCAGCAGAGGAAAGTGCATCGCAACATGGATCTGATGGAAGTGGCTTCCAGAAGTTCTTGGACTACTCCAAGTACACGCAGGGCCACGGATCCCAGGGCGGCGATTACAGCAAGTACATGCAAGGGCACGGCTCGCAGGGCGGTGACTACAAGAAGTACATGGACTACTCCAAGTACACCCAGAGTCAGGGCTCGCAGGGCGGTGACTTGGTAGCAGAGTAGGTAACCTTGAACCTTTTTGGGGTATTCCAATCCCTAAAAAAAATTCCCAATGGCTAACCTTTAATTCCCCGGGTTACTGGAATACTAAGGTGATTACAAGCAATACATGCAGTCGTATGCCGGCGACTACAGCAAGTACACGCAGGGACAGAAGTCTCAGGCAACGTGGTTCCAACAACTGGTTGTCGCATGTTTATGCAAGTTGGTCATCAGCTTGTGTTGATGCAGGCTTTGCATTCTCCATAAATGCGTTTGCGCAGAAACTTTCGTGCACTGCTTGAAGTTCAAGTGGAGATCAGCCTCATTAGCGTGTATAGCATTTCAAAGTCAGCTGAAGCGTTGACTGGTCCCGCGGGGGGCCAACATACATGTGCCGGGTATTGTCGTCTTCAGCTTTCCGAACGGTTCAAATGCCCGCTTCTCATTCGTTTTTGAACGGTCTTCATACTCCGGCTCCCAGGGCTCGGTTGAGGGCTGTTGGGCCAAATCCGTAATACTACGTAAGGCTTTGAGCCCTAAGGACGCATTGGAGGGTCAACTCTTATGTGCTCCGGATTTATGGCCCATGGGCCTGCAAGGAAAGGGCCCCATTACTTCGGCGACCAATGTTAAAGAATGGACTAATCGCCAAAGTTACAATACCTAGGGCCTAGAACCCGCGGCTTTAACTTAGACCATATAAGGCAGCCATCAAGGTTTTGCTGTGTTAGGCTCGTTAGTCTCAGCCGTACTTTTTCATTTTTGCGTTACGCATATCAACGGTACGCATATCAACGGCGCTTTTCGGGATAAGCGTTGTTGAAGCCCTGGTCGAGGGTGGAAGCGGCTACCAGCAGTACATGGACTATTCCAAGTACACCCAGAATCACGGCTCCCAGGGCGGTCACTTGGTAGTAGAGTAGGTAACCTTTAACCTTTCTGGGGTATTCTAATCCCTATAAAGATCCCAATCCCAAAGGTTAACCTTGAATTCCCCGGGTTACTGGACTACTAAGGTGATTACAAGCAGTACATGGAGTCGTACGGCGGTGACTACAGCAAGTACATGCAAGGGCATGGATCGCAGGCGAGCCGGGTTCAAGAAACCAGGCTCCAAAGTGTAAGCAAGTTGGAGTGCAAGCTCTTCAGGTATCTTGCTGCCATCGTGTCTGCAGGGAGCGCGCAAATGCAAAAAGTATCAACTATAGGCAGGCTCTTGTTTATTCATGGTTACCTGCATGTTTTTTTCACGCGCAGTGTGTGTAAGACGACTGGAAGCAGCTTCCTCTTGCATAGTGGTTATAACAAGATTTGACGTAGTGATGGTTCTGCTACATTGTTCTCGGCTCCTGTCAGATGCATTGTGGGATAGGCCACGTAAACGGTGCAGCCGATCCAGCGCGTGGGGCAGAAGGGGTGTCTTGGATGAGGGATTGGATTGGAGGGACGAAGACCCGCAGATCTGGCCAAAAGAGAACGGCATCCACCTCCTGCCCGATGATCAAGCCGAGAAGAGGAACATTTTCAAGGAAGAGCACACCTGTAGTCCTGCTGCGGCAAACAACATGCCGGCTGATTGCCCGGTTTTCCGCTTTATTGAACCCACCAACAAGCTTTCGCCACGCAGAGGTCGATTCCAACTGGAGCAGGTTCCCCCCCGAAAACCCCACCAACAAACCTCGCAGCGAAGGGGTCGAGAGTTAACATACTGTATCCATTCCTATATGTGGGGGGGTACGCCCTACTATTCTCTACCCAAGGGCTCCTGTGTAGTACCTCTTTGGGGGTCGTATACTAGAATCCCCGATACTTCATTCAAAAAGGAACTACATTGGAGCGTAAGGTGTGCGCAACCGAAGAGTTGAAGCAGCAACTTTTGCAGAAAAAGGTTTAGGGTTGAGAGTTTAGGGTTGAGGGTTGAGGGTTTAGGGTTCAAAAAGGGGTTCATGGTGAAAGAAGGTTCGAGCTTTCCATGTCAAGCTCACTTGACACACTGCTCAACTGGACAAAGTTTATTGCCCTGACAGGATTGCAAGGTAGATATCAAGCAACATCCAGCCAGAGGATGGGGACTGAGGTTAAGGGTTTCAGGCATAATTAGGTGTTGTGGACCTCAGGGTTCCAAGACTTACTTTATCATAGTGGGGTAACAGGTAACATTTTGCATTTTTAAGGGTACTTAAACTCAATAAGGAATAAAATTTTAAAATTTTATTACTATCCCAACTATGAACCAGAAGAGTGATCTTATGCTCGGCAGGCACGGTCAGTCACAGTGTGTGTGTGTGTGTGTGTGTGTGTGTGTGGGCGGGTGGGTGGGTGGGTGGCTGGGTTTGTGTGTGTGTGTGTGCGCGCTTTGGTCCTAGGCCTTCAGACATGCCTTTGCATGCACACCCTGATCGAGGGCGGAAGCGGCTACCAGCAGTACATGAACTATTCCAAGTACACGCAGAATCACGGCTCCCAGGGGGGTCACTTGGTAGTAGAGTAGGTAACCTTTCACCTTTTGGGGCATTCTAATCCCTATAGAATTTCCAAAGATGAACCTTGATTTTTTCGGGTTGCTGGACCTTCTAAGGTGATTACAAGCAGTACATGCAGTCGTACGGCGGTGACTACAGCAAGTACATGCAAGGGCATGGCTCGCAGGGAGGTGACTACAAGAAGTACATGGACTACTCCAAGTACACCCAGAGTCAGGGCTCGCAGGGCTCGCAGGGCGGTGATTACAAGCAGTTCATGAAGGGCTATGCCAAATACATGCAGCAAGGACAGGGCCACTTGCCTGGTTGCAAAGGATGTCAGTAGGCCTCATACACTAGGTCCAGTCTACACTCGTAGTTTGGCCTGCTTGTCCGCACTCTGCTTGCCAGGTTGGGGTTAATAAGCCTACGCACCTCAGCAAGCCTGTTTCCTTACTTTCTCAGGGTCTGGGGCAAAGGAAAAGGAAAGCTGGGTTTAGAGGGTTTAGGGTTTAGGGTTTAGGGTTTAGGGTTTAGGGCAGTCAAGGTGATCATGGCGCCACCAGCAGCCCTGTCCTCTTGGCAGCGGCTCGCGCGAATGCCAGTTCCAAGCACGGAGAGAGCAGTGCCGACGCTTTGGCTTCCCTTTCTGGGATGGTTTACCCGTTAGGGTTGAGGGTCTGTTTTGGGGGGTTTAGGGTTTGGGGCTGAGGGCTTAGGGTTAGGGTTCAGAGGGTTCAGAGCTTTTGGTTCAGGGTTTAGGGTTTGGGGCTGATAAGAGCTGATAGGGTTCAGAGGCTCAAAAGGGGGAAACAGATGGTCGAGGGTTGTGGGAGTTGTCAAGTTTCAAGGCTTGCGGCTACAACGGCTGCAAAGGGCTTCTTGGGCTTTGGCATTGAGGGATCGATCTAGCGCATCACGCCGCATGCTGAGGTTAATTTTGAGCGCCGATGCAACACGAGGGACTGTGTGACGTGCTCCATAGGGCCGACATGTTTCATAGTCACGATCTGCGTTCTAGGGGTTCAATCAGGGTGTGACTACACAGGCTGGCAACATGAGCTCCAGAGGCAAACTGGTTCGTCTAATCTTTGGAATACGGTCGGCACCAGTTTGGCAGCCTGCACGCTAAACCCGAAACCCTAAACCCTAAACCCTAAACTCTACCACGCATGTATTTAAAGGAGCTCGTGAGGCATCGCTTTTCTGCGTTAGTTCCATGGTGCCTGAGCAAGTGCCTCCAGCATTTCCCGGCAAAGGAACACAAGTCTTCAGACGATGCGCGTGTGGCGTCCTCAGATGGGAGCGAGCTTTCTACTACTTGCTTAAGAACCTCAAAGATGCATAAGAACCCCTACATTGCCCTTATAAGGAAGTCTTGTTGTTCTTTTTTGTTTTTTGTTTTTTTTTTGGGGGGGGGTTCTGAATCAAGCAGTAGGTTTGGGTGCTGCATGAGTCGCGCCAGGCAAGCTCCCACGCTTCGACAGCCTCAAGGGCAGGGTTCAGGGCCCTAAGGCCTTGACTTAGTAGCTGAGTAGGTAACCTTGAACCGTTTAGTGTCTATAGGGTTTAGGGTTATATATATGTATGTATAATATATATATAGTACTGCCACGAATGAAAGGCTAACCTTTTTTGGCCCAGGGTACTCAGCAACTCGGCTAAACCCACATTCCGGCTTCATTCCCTGCTACACTTCTAGCCTTGACACCTCGATTGTTCCCTGCGGAGTGGGCGCTTTGGCGGGTTCAGGGTTTAGGGTCTAGGGTTTAGGGCTTAACCCACATGTCGTTTGCGCGATCTCCTCTCTTGTTTGGGAGGCCAGAACGTGGTGTTTGGCAAGACCTGCCACCTCCATGCCTAACATCCTGCCTATGGATACTATAGACCCCCCAAAAAATATAAAACTTGTTCACTTTTTGAACCTTACCTCGAAGAACAAACAGGTGTCCCGCCCGAAACCCACAAGTCGCCGATTTTTCGGGGCCAGGTTTAGGGTTTAGGGTTTAGGGTTTAGGGTTTAGGGTTTAGGGTTTA
>CAJNDS010000147.1:592272-634772 GCA_905221605.1 Symbiodinium natans
TATATAGGGTGGTATAGACGGTATATATGGGGAGCAGTGACCTTCACCTGAATCTGTTTAATACCCTCGTATGCCGTTTCTTAGTTAAGTGGGAATGTATGGGGCGTAGTATCTAGTTAGGGCATAGTTGGGCGGGGGCGGGCCGGAGAGGGATTCTTGGGATTCTTGCTTTGCCCACGACAGCAACGGCACACCTAGACAGCGCAGAAGCTGTGTGTGTGTGTGTGTGTATCCAGGTGCCCCTTAGTACATGTATACATGTTTAAAGCCTGTACCCTTGAACCGTATCCTGCCTGGGATTTCCCGTCCTGATTCTGGCCCTTCCTAACACGAGCCCCCTGACAGGAAGGCTCTTGCATAGCCCCCTTAGGAAATTTTTTATGATGTCCATTAAGGTTCTAAGGGGAGTATGGTCTCTTTCAGGGACGACTGGCTTAATTCAGTTACACTACACAACAGCCAGCGGGCCTGAAATCCACCGTAAGCCCTAAACACACCCAAGAGTCTCCCTGAACCCTCGCAGAGCCACCCTAAACTTTAAACCCTAAACCCTAGACCCTAGACCCTAAAACCTAAAACCCTAAAACCCAACAGAGCCGTACTCCATTCTGCGAAGAACCGCCAGGACGCCGCCGCTAAGGCCAAGGGTCCCGCACTTCTGGCCGTCGCCCTTCGGCCTCTTTCGGGTTTAGGGTTTAGGGTTTAGGGTGTAGGGTTTAGGGTTTAGGGTTTGGGGTTTGGGGTTTGGGGTTTGGGGTTTAGTGCTTGGTTGGGTTTAGGGTCTGTTTGGGGTTAGGGGTTTCGACTTGTTAGATGAGGTTCACGCACGTGTAGTTTTTGTAGGCACACGGTTGGGCAAGAGGGCATTTCTAGTTTGCGGTGCTCAAGTTTGACATGCAGGGCGGGGCCCATGAAATTCGGGCTTCGTTCAGGCGCAGCGTGGGCTCGGTTGAAAGTGCCCAAGCTCGTCTTGTCTTGCTTTGTTGAACCCCAAGCCCTAAGCCCTGAAGCCTAGTTAAACCGCCTAAACCCTCTAAACATGGCGTTAGATGGAGCTTAGAGTCTGTAGAAGGGAAGTAGGGATTCCCTTGATTACTCTCCTGCAAACTAACATAGAAACCCCCGCAGGTGTTTTTCGACGACACTTTGTATGTTAGTTTTTCTCGCGGCCGGAACTGCCATGTTAGTGGTTTCCGTCTGGTAGATGGCAACTCGCAGCGTGCCCCCAGCCTGGAGAGGTTTTTGTCAGGAAAACCTGAAGAATACCCCAAAACTCGGAATTGCCATGTTAGTGGTTGTAGCGCCCCAAAAGGGTAAAAAAAACATAGCAATGCTCAGGGATGGGGTCCGGCGGGTCAGGGAGGAAGGGTGGAAGCGGGTTTCTGATAACGTAGCAAGGGGATCAGGATCAGGAGGCTCCCAGCTGCGAGTTTGCACAGCCTCTCACAGAAGGAGACACGCAGCAGCACACACAAACCCAACAAAACAGACCAGTGGACCACTAGCATAGCAATTCCGGAGATAACCTTACAAAGCCCACTTCAGTTAGTCACGGAGGAGAGGCGAGGGATCCAGGAGTACGGGAGGGTATGGTCATGGGGGTGTGGGAGACAAGCGCTGCTAACCTAGCAGTTGCTGGACTATGCCGAAAAGGCAGAATTTTCACAGACAAGACCGCGCGCAGCAGGCGAGTTTGCACAGCTTCTCACAGACAGAGACCGCGCGCAGCAGTACACACCCACAACCCAACAAAACAAGCGAGTGGACCACTAACATAGCAATTCCGGCGATATACCCTATTATGGAGGGGGAGGCAAAGGTTCCAGGAGCACGGGGAGGCTGCCGTCACGGGTGGAGGGGGTAGTTCCGGGAGGTCGGGGGTAGGAGGGGGGTCGTGGGCGACGAGCACCGCTAACCTAGCAATTGCGGGAATATGCTCAAAAGTCCTGTTTTACAGAAGAACACTGCTAGCGTAGCGACTTCCAGGAATAGGACTGCAAGGCCTTTTCATGCGTGTTTTCGGAGTTATTTACCACTAACATGGAAGTTGTGTGCATACCTGAGCACATCAGCCTGCTGCTAAAATTCCAGGAAAATGCCCCATCAACCCCAGCATAACCACTAACATACAATTTTCCGGAGGGGTCCTCGCCATCGCTTTTATTGGGGAAAATTAGGGGTCGAAATCGGGTAACCGTAGCTATGTTAGTTGCACCAAATCATGCACGTAGTTTCCATGTAAGTTTGCAGGAGTGTACCCTTCAAGGCTTAGGGTTTAGGGTTTAAGGTGTAGGGTTTAGGGTTTAGGGTTTAGGGTTTAGGGACCTTTCATTCCCGGATTCCTTGGTTGCCCTAGATCTCAGGAAGTATAAAGTCAGCTTCCATCGCCAAACTTGGCACCCTAAAAGCCCTAAACTCTACAAAGCAAAAGGCACCGAACACGGCGGAGAACACGGAGGAATCCGATGAGAACGAGCGACTCCAGCAGGAGCCTGCGTTGTTCACCGGCTCTCTCCCGCTCTCTGTCTCTCTCTCTACAACAATGTGGGTGCCTTTTGATTAGGGTTCAGGGTTTAGGGTTTAGGGTTTAGGGTTTAGGGTTTAGGGTTTAGGGTCCTAATTTTGGGCAACCCCCAGCCGGGGGGGGGGGGGGGTTTGGGCTGAACCCGAAACCCTAAACCCTAAACCCCTAAACCCTAAACCCTAAACCCTAAACCCTGAACCCTAACCCTACACCCCCGGGCCAGGAGAAGAAGCATCTCCACGAGGAGCTTGCCTCGGAACGCGAGCGCCTGCGTAAGGAGCTGGCCTGGGAGAAGGAGCTCCGGGGTGCGCATGTGGGGTTTAGGGTTAGGGTTTAGGGTTTAGGGTTTAGGGTTTAGGGTTTAGAGTTTAGGGTTTAGGGTTTAGGGTTTAGGGTTTCGCGTTTAGGGTTTGGGGTTACCCTTGGGCTTCTGAAGCCCTTTCACACATGGTTGAACCGAAGGATGGTGTACTACTGTTTGCTTGAAGGGTTTAGGGTTTAGGGAACCCATGCCTAAATTACCCTTCTCAGGAAGTGTAAGTTTTTCGGTTTGGTTTAGCAGGGTATGCATTTGGGTGGTTGTCAAAATTATGGTCCCTTTTTGGATCCCCATTATAGTACGGCACCTATAATATTTAGGCACCCCAAAAGGGATCATAATTTTGACAACCTCCCGTTTTTGCAGTGTTTAGGGATTTTCGTTCTGGTTCAGTTTGTGCACGTCGCCTGGGGCTGGACGAAGGTTTGGGGCTTAGGGTTTAGGGTTTAGGCCCCCCCCCCCCCCCCCCCCCGCGTTAAAAGGATTTAGGGGGTTTGACGGCATCCTTTAGAGTTGGGGTTCAGGGTTTAGGGCTCAGGGTTTAGGGTTTAGGGTTTAGGGTTTGGGGTTTAGGATTTAGGGTTTAGGGTTTAGGTGCAAGTAGCATGTATATTTTCGACTCCAGCTGAGCAATCCAGCTTGTGACCTCTAACCGTTTATCACGGGGGCTACTAGAATCCCAAAGGTTAACCTTTCGCTCCTAAACCCTAAACTCTAAAAACCTAAGAACCCCAAACCTACTAGGGTTCAGGGTTTAGGGTTTACTTTTTTGCAGGCTCTTATGAAAACCCCGTATAGGATTCTTAGGCAACCTATAACAGAGTATGTTTTGCGTTCTTCCGGTAACCCTCGGCCAAAGTGAGGACCCCTAGCCCAGGTGAGAGGGCTGGACCCAGCAGTTAAAGCCAAAGCCAATACCCCTGAAACAAGGATCCCCAAACCCCAAACCCCAAAGCCGAAACCCTATAAACCCTATAAACCCTGTTAACCCTATAAACCCTATAAACCCTATAAACCCTATAAACCCTATAAACCCTATAAACCCTATAAACCCTATAAACCCTATAAACCCTATAAACCCCAAACCCTAAACCCTAAATCCTGAACCCTGAGCCCTTGGGGCTGCTTCATAAGTGTAGTTCAGGGTAGGGGCCTTTACATAGGTGAACGCACGCTCACTAAGTAAGAGTTTAGAACCAGAAAGCCTACCCAAAGCCCCTCACAGGAGGTACCTTTTTGGGGGGTAGTATACTAGAACCCCCTATGACTATTCCAAAAAAGGAGCGACATTGGAGCCTTCAGGTAAAAAGCAAGGGGGATTCAAGAGGGACAATTTGCCTCCTTGTGGAGGCCCTGAACCCTAAACCCTAAACCCTAAACCCGAAACCCCAATTCCTAAACCCTAAGCCCCAAACCCTAAATCCTAAACCCCCAAACCCTAAACCCCAAACCCCAAACCCTAAACCCTAAACCCTAAACCCCTAAACCCCTAAACCCCTAAACCCCTAAACCCCTAAACCCCTAAACCCCTAAACCCCTAAACCCCTAAACCCTAAACCCTAAACTCCTTGCGGAGGAGCACCTGCGTCAAGAGCTGGCCGAGGAGGCCAAGCAAGAGCAGGCAGAGCAGGCCAAGGAGGCCAAGGAGCAGAAGGACCCAGGGTTTAGGGTTTAGGGTTTAGGGTTTAGGGTTTAGGGTTTAGGGTTTAGGGCTAGGGTTTAGGGTTTAGGGTTTAGGGTTTAGGGTTTAGGGTTTAGGGTTTGGGGTTTAGGGTTTGGGGTTAAGGGTTTGGGGTTTAGGGTTTGGGGTTTAGGGTTTAGGGTTTAGGGTTGTAGGGTTGTAGGGTTGTAGGGTCGTAGGTTTGTAGGGTTGTAGGGTGGTAGGGTTTAGGGTCTAGGGTCTAGGGTTTAGGGGTTAGGGTTTAGTCTAGGGTCTCGGGTTTAGGGTTAAGGGTCGAGAGTCTGGGGTTTAGCGTCTAGGGTTTTGACAGGAGGTTGCGTTTAGTTTTTTTTTTTTTTTTTTTTTTTGGGGGGGGTTCTAAGAATTGAGGGGGCTTTGTAGAGGGTTCTAGAGTCTTCAGGCTTCAGGCTTCATTTTTTGAATCGGACTTGTCAGTTGGGTTCCTTGATGAACCTGCTAGACCCAACAGGGTACCCCATCTACGACCCGGAGTAGGCCCTTATTGTTCCCTTTTTTTGGGGTTTTAGGTTCCCTTATAAGTATAAGCCCTGTAGGGCACCCTTCTTATTCCTGGGTTGCTCTTCTTATTGTTCCCTTGTTTCGGGGGATTAGGTTCCCTTATAAGTAGCCCTGTTACACCCGATAACGGAACCCTGCTTATTCCTAGGTTATTCTTGGGTCTAGCTATTTGTGCCTAGTTCGACCTCATGACCCTGAGCCCTATATCGCCCCCTGCTCCTTGGTTTAGGGTTTGGGGTAAAGGGTTTAGGGTTTAGGGTTTGCAGAAAATGCCTGGAACAAGGGAAAAGTGTTTAGGGCCGAAGGTTTAAAACCCAAACAAAGCCCGAGACCCTCGAGGGAAGGAAACTATAAGCCCTACACCCTAAACTCCCTGAGCCCTAAACCCCTCCTCTGCGCTTGCAGAGGACGAGGAAGCTGCGCCCGCAATGTTGGCAGCCATGTCGAACGTCTCGAAGCCTACGCTGCTTGGGCTATTGGGCTCTCAAGGGCTTCTTAGGGTTTAGGGTTTAGGGTTAGGGATTCAGGGTTCAGGGTTCAGGGTTCAGGGTTTAGGGTTTAGAGTTTAGGGTTTAGGGTTTAGGGTTTAGGGTTTAGGGTTTAGGGTTAGGGAGTCGGGTTAGGGATTCGGGGTTTGAGGGTAGGGTTTAGGGGTTGCGCTTGCTTGAATATTTTTTTGGTTCTGGGTTCCCTCATAAAGTAGCCAACCCAAAAAAAAGGTGTTCTTGTCAAAATATGGTCACTGGGCTACCCAGGAGTAGGCCCTTAGTTCCTTTTCTTAGGGCTTAGGTTTCCTCACAAGCACCCAGCGTAAACCCTAAATCGTAAACCCTAAACCCTAAACCCCAAACCCCAAACCCCAAACCCAAACCCCAAACCCCAAACCCTAAACCCCAAACCCCAAACCCTAAAGCAAAAAAGGCACCCGCTGTATTACTAGTTACTCTTCGGTCGAGTTCTTGAAGGCGCAGAGAACCCGAACCCTTAACCCTAAACCCTAAACCCTAAACCCTGAACCCTGAACCCTAAACCCTGCTATCAGCAACTATCCCTGAGGCTCCTGATTGCCAGCACCCTGGCCGTTGGTGCACTGGTCGCCGGCTTTGCATCGGCTGCGCGGATTCGCCGCCAGCGCCAGGCGCAGTTTAGGGTTTAGGGTTTAGGGTTTAGAGTTTAGGGTTTAGGGTTTAGGGTTTAGGGTTTAGGTTATTTTAGGGTTTAGTGCTTAGGCTGTTAAGGACTTCAGGGTTTGTGCTGTAGAGATTGGGAGTTTTCAGAGGGAGGCTGCAGAAGCCTCAGGATTCTTTTTTTGGGTGGGCCTTAACTATCCCTAAGTATCCCTAAGTCCATCCCGCCATGGCGCCATGGCTCCCCAAACCTCCTAGGTTTCCGTGTGGTTACCAAACCCAAGGGTGTAGGGTTTAGGGTTCTCATACACGACAAAAAACCGTTATCACACGACAAAAAAAGACCGTCTATCCGAATTATAGAAGCCCCCCTAACAAGGTTACCCCTATTTTGGGAGCCCCCCCCCCCCCCCCCCCAGAGGCTTAGGGTTGCCCTACTTTCACGCTGAAGGGGTTTAGGGTTTAGGGTTTAGGGTTTAGGGTTTAGGGTTCAGGGTTTAGGGTTTAGGGTTTAGGGTTTAGGGTTCTGTGAGTTTGAAGCGTCTTCAGCTTCACAGTTGCAGCTTCTCTTTGTACTGATGCACTTCATTCTGGATGTAGGGTTGGGGGTTTAGGGTTTAGGGTTTCGGGTTTAGGGTTTCGGGTTTAGGGTTTAGGGTTTAGGGTTTAGGGCTTGGTTTGCGCGGGGCAACTGCAGGAATCTCGAGGACGCATGCAACAAAACCAGCAGAGGGCAAAATTCCTCAAATCCCCCCTACGTACCCACCCTAAACCCTAAACCCTAAACCCTAAACCCTAAACAAAGCCTCCACAATCCCCGGACTTTAGGAGATCCATGGCGCAAGAGCCAAGAGCGACACGTATACTGTTACTTGAGAAGTTCTGCTGAGCCAGATGACTAGACTCATACCCTAAACCCCTAAACCCCTAAACCCCTAAACCCCTAAACCCCAAACCCTATACCCTAAACCCTAAAACCATGTTGTTGATGTTTAGGCCCAACTTGCTGTCCCGGTGGTTGTCAAAACCCTAAACCCTAAACCCTAAACCCTAAACCCTAAACCCTAAACCCTAAACCCTAAACCCTAAACCCTAAACCCTAAACCCTAAACCCTAAACCCTAAACCCTAAACCCTAAACCCTGACCGCAAAACCTTCCAACCCTGAGCCAGGCGCTGTCGAACAGAGCCGAGGACTACCTCATGCACCCTGGCCAACCCCTAGAATCCTTTGTGCTTCTTTACTGTAACTTTAGATCCTTACCTTTTTTGGGTTTATTGGGTTTCTTATTAAGGCAGCTAAACGTTTAATTTATAGCTACCCTCGTGAGTGCAGCCAAGAATCTTTTATGGACGCGTCGCACGCCATCCTGAGAAACCACCGGATTCTAAGCCAGGCGTTATTAACCCTAAGCACCGGGCCTTCAGCCCGAAGCACCCCTAAACCCCTAAACCCCTAAACCCCTAAACCCCTAAACCCCTAAACCCCTAAACCCCTAAACCCCTAAACCCCTAAACCCCTAAACCCCTAAACCCTAAACCCCTAAACCCCTAAACCCCTAAACCCTAAACCCTAAACCCTAAACCCAAACCCTGAGCGCTGAAGGGATGCTGTGAGGCTAGCAGGCATGAACTACCTCGACCCAAATGGCTAAGCATGTTCCCAGGCAAAGTGTTCCGAAGCCAGTATACAGTGTACACTATTGTGGACTTTTAACCCCTAACCCCTAAACCCTAACCCTAAACCCTAAACCCAGTTAACATCTGTAGACGCTGTTGGGATGTTCACACATGAGTGGTCGCAGCTCTAAGGTACGTGGAGGCTCCGATGGCGGGACCCTGAGGCCGGTTCCAAAGGCGTTTAGGGTTTATAAGGGTTTAGGGTTTGGGGTTTAGGGCAACAGGGTTTCCCGAAGCCCTGAACCCTAAGCCCGAAAAACCTGGGGGTCCATTTGTTTGGTACAGCTATGGAGTTAGGTACCCAAAAGCCACCTATGTTTGTGTTTTTTTTGGGTTCCTAATTTCAGTTTTGGTACAGTTATGGACTTATTTATACAGTTATGGACTTCTTTGCCCGAAATTTCTATGTTGTGTGGTTTTCGGGTACGGGATTCCACAATATGGTACTACACATGGAGCTTCTGAGGGGTTGATTTGACATATTTCGATTGCCGGGTTTGAAAGCTTTGTTTTCTCTCGGTGGCCGGATCGGCCTGCCCACCACAAGTTTGGATAGTTCAGGTTTTAGGGTTTCGGGTTCAGGGATGTTCCCCCTTATACTAACAATCCTTATAATTAGTAGGGATATATCAAGGACTGTTAGTATAAGGGGGAACATCCCAACACACAAGCACAAAGCGGAATGCCAAACACTGACCAGTGTATGAGGTCCGGGTCTTTTTAAACTTTCGTTCTGACCGTTTTTGTGCACAAGGTTTAGGGTTTAGGGTTTAGGGTTTAAGGTCTAGCGCGCCCCAAGCACCTTCTGCCCAAGAAGGCCACCCCAGCTAGGCTGGCGCCGCGGGAATCCTGAAACCCCGAGAACCCCAACTATTTTGACCCCCAAATCCTTAAAACCCTATGCTAAGCACTACCTGCAGGCTCCAATGTAGTTCCTTTTTGGGTTAGTTCTAGGGGGTTCTAGTATGCTACCCCCCAAAAAGGTACTACATATGAGCCCTTGGGCAAACCCTAAACCCTCACTTGATGAGGCTGCCAGCGCCTATTGAGCGCGCGGAGCGTTCAGAGCTGATCTGAGCGGCATTACTGGCCGACCAGAGTTGTTGGGGCTTCCAGCTTAGAGCCCAATGAAAGACACGAAACGCCCGAACCCCCAAGCCCGATACCCCTTAAAAACCACGCAAGATCCTGAACCCTACACCCTGAACCCCCCAATCTTACCACAAAGAAGCCTTCAAAGAAGCCTTGGGCTCCAAATGAACCTTCTAATTGGGGTCACTCTAAGCAGGCTGACTTGTGGATGCTGCCACTTTGCCAACAGATGGGCCTCAACCCCTAAACCCTATACCCTATACCCTATAAACCCTAAACCCTAGCCCTCGATCCTAAACATCCTCTGTTCTCTTGAAAACCTAAACTGGGCACAAGCACACAACAACATACTGGCCGGCTGCGCCCTGAGTCTTTTCCATCGGCTACACACGCCCCGCTCCGTTTGCGTCCGGAGAGGGAGAGGGTCACCATTTTTGGATAAGAAGGCTTGTAGGGTTTATCTGAAGGCTCCCATGCAGTTCCTTTTTGGGGGTTAGATGAAGGGGATTCTTGTATACTACCCCAGAAAAGGTACTGCACACGAGCCTTTGGGTAGGGTTGACAAAGGGTTTGGCTGCTTGGGCCGACACAGTGGAGAGTTGGTAGGTACCAAAGAACCCTAAAGCCTAGAACTACTTTTGCTTTTGGTCTCCCGGCTGACCAGCTCAGCCCGTTTTGCATCATGCAGATCCGGACGCGCTTGCATTTGAACTTTTGCAGGACGCACGAAGGTACTCTGCACATTCGACCGCCTGGTCGCTTGTGCCACAGAGCACACTCTTGAGCTTCGATGCGAGACCCTGCTGAAGCGTAAGGCATGACCCGCGCCGGCCAAGCGTCGGGGATCGAGTTGCATGTGAGGGATGATAAAAACCCCCCGGTATTGAAAAGTAAAGAGAAGCGCCCCGAGATGATCAGATGTGAGTTTTGCTCGATAAAACGACAAGAGTAAAAAGAACGATCACGTTCAGAATGCTGCTAAAACTCGAGAAAACGATAAGAGTAAAAAAAGAGCGATGACATACTTCAGGGATATCTTCCGGGATAGGGGGTTTTCACGCAACCTCATGTTCTTTTGGGGTTTGGGGTTTTGGGTTCGGGGTTTAGGGTTTTGGGTTTGGGGTTTGAGCTGGGTTTAGGGTCTGAGTCTGGTGTTCGGGGTTTGGGGTTGTGCGGTTGAGGATGTGCCAACACTAGATTGCAGGGATCCCCTCCACTCAAAATCCTCTCAGCTCCGAATCTGACCTTTGACCACCGAAGCAGTGTTGAACCTATAATTTGCAAAATATTATTTTTTGAATAATATAACCGATAAGTATTGAACAATGAAGGGTTTTGAAGACACCTGGCTGGCGTGCCCCGACTTCAGACCGCAGAGAAGACAGATGCCCTCTGCTGGAGAATTCCGAAACCGCTTGACCCAAAGAGCCCAATACCCCTTGATTAAGGAATATGCCTTAATTGATAAAGGGATCCTTAATATGATTTAAGGTAATTTCCTTAATTTACAAAGGGGTCCTTAATATGATTTAAGGTATATTCCTTAATTAAGGGGTATTGGGCTCTATGGGGATGGTGGACCGCCCTCGGCGACTAGGCGATTTGGCGCGCGAGAAATGTAAGGATATAGCTTCATGGTCCCTTCATCTGGTAGGGTTTAGGGTTTAGGGTTTAGGGTTTTAGGGTTTAGGGTTTAGGCTTTAGGCTTTAGGCTTTAGGCTTTAGGCTTTAGGCTTTAGAGGGTTCTGAAGTCTGGGCCATTGGGTTTTAGAGGGTGCATGATAGGTGTACAAGGGGTCCCCATCTAAGGGCCCAGATCAAGGGACCGTGTAACCATGCAACTAGCCCAGGAACAAAGCAAACCCTGGAAATTTACAAAGCCCGGCAAGAGGTCGGTGTGCCCTGAACCGAAAATCCTTTGATTTAGGGTTTAGGGTTTAGGGTTTAGGGTTTGGGGTTTAGGGTTTGTAATTTTGCATTGCGATAACCCTTGCATTTTAACATCATGTGCATATCGTCCCGTTGCATTACCTCGCAAGCCCTCTGCAGTAGAAAATAGAGCGTTCGCTCCTGCATGGCTTAACGGCATTATCAACTCAGTGCTTGTGATTACACCTTGGAGTTTCCCTGATAACTATAGGTTATCAGCCGTATAGCCTACAATGCTTGCGGATGCGAACCTGGAGAATGCTTCACCTGAACTTGTACCTGCCGAAGAAGCAGCTACAGAACGTACAGGACTACCTCTGCTGCTCCCGGCAACGGGAAGCCGAGCAGGGGCACCAGAGACGCACCTAGGTCAACAGTCGTACCCTCAAGCAGTGAACTTCGCTAACATGTCCATGCATGATGGTCGGAACCTCAGCATGGCGGCGAACTTCTTTTCGCAGACGAATGTGTTTCATGTTCATGATGAGAACCGAGCACGTCTTAGGACGGAGCTAAGTTTCTTAGAGATTGAAGCGGAGAGAAGGCACACACTGGCCATGGAAGAACAGGCCCGTGCAAATGAACAAGGTGTTTCGAACCTTGAGGAACTCGCCGAAAGGGTACATGCTACTCGAATGGCATCGTGCGAAGAGCGATTCGCGAGGTTCGAACAACGGTCAGCCACCAGGGAACTTGGATTAATCGAAGAGCTTGACGAAATGCAAGCCCGATTTGCAAGCATTGAGCAAAACGTTTCACAATCAGAGGCGCTCCTCGCCCAAAGGATGCAAGAGCAATACCATCAACAACTCAACAGTTTTGCTGCACAACAATCGCAGTTCCTCCTCTCGGAGTTCGAAGAAAACTTCCAGGTCTACCAAAGAACCGAAAGGGAAGAATTTGACGCGAAGGACTGAAGACGACAAACCAAAGGTGAAGGAAGCCGAGAGCATTAGGTTGCCAGACTTCCCAAATCCCGAAACGTACAGGTCATGGAAGACTGCGACCCGTGAAGCTATTCGTGCGGCCAGCGATAGACCCGATGATGCTTTCGAGTGGATCCTTGAAGTCTACGACAAGAACGCATCACACGAAAAGCTAAGAGCGCCAGGAAAGTTTGTGACTCTCGACACGAAGCTGCTCGCTGCACTCAGTAAGGTCGCAAAGGGAGACCTCGGTAGACACATCCTGAACTTCAAGGAAACCGAGGCCGCCCAAAAGAGATCCGTGAGGGGTCGTCAGGTTCTTTACCTCTTCGAACAACACTTCAAAACCAACGAAGAAGTGGGCTCACTCTACTCAGTTGAGGACCTTTTGAAGGTTAACATGGTTGGAGATGACCTCACATCTTTTCTTCACAACTGGGAGAGTGTCATTGCAGGAATGAGCCATGTCCCTGAGGAAATGGTACTACGAGATATTCTGCTCAGACAGATTAGGAAGTCAAGTCGTATGAAGTATGACTTAGAGATTTACGACCGTGCCAAGGAGGGATCTGCTTCTCACACCTACTCCTTCCTTTTGCAGTCGATTAGGGACTTGCTTACCAGGGAAAGGGTCAGGAAAAACCGAGACAGGATCGCCAAGTCCCACGGGGACAAGTTTGGGGCTCCTGCCCCGACGCGCCCGTCTCGCCCCTCAAGCCGAGGTGGCCGTGAGAGAGGTAGATCGCCATCTAGGAGCACGAGCCGCTCGCGAAGTAGCAATGCCAGCTCCCCAAAGAGGTCAAACAGCCCGAAGGGAGTGTGCTACGACTTCCTGAAAGGTACCTGTACTCGTGGTGACAAATGCAGTTTCCTACACAAGACTAGGTCCCAGTCACCGAACTCGAAGAAGCCTGACAAAGCCCCAAAGATCGGAGGTAGAATTCAGCGTGTCTGTACTTTCTGGAAGAAAGGGAAGTGCAACAAGGGCGAGAACTGTCGTTTTCTCCACCAGGAGAAGCCAGCCGCAGCTGCGAAAGCTAAGGCGGCTGCTGCCACCCCTGATCCCACTAATCCTAAGCCTAGATCCCCCTCGCCCGCTCCTAGGAGACCGAAAAGCCGAGGTAGGTCTAAGAGCAGGGATAAGGCAGCAGCGTGTTGCCTCGCAGCACCTGCTGTGCAACCAAGCCCCTTGGAGGACACATGGGAGGTCGACTTCAAGGGTGGAGTGTTAATCAGACACCATCGCGTGGAGAGAACAGGCTGGTTTGCACCAGGCAGCGACTGCCCGATCAATGTCCGGCGACTTAAGAGCAAGGTTAGGGTAGAGAAAACCTTCCCAGAGTACCCTCGCTTTGCTGCAGTGGCATGGAACTGGAGGAAGACTGCGCCGGAACCCTCCTCTAGGGCTTGGGTAGGCAAGTCTACTTTCAAGATAGAGCCACTGAAGGTAACCTTCTGTGATGAACCTGTCATGAAGGCCATTCCTGTGGAAGGTGATGGCTTCAGGCACATCAGGAGGAAACGTCGTTTCAGCGTGGCTTACGCCACCGCCGAGGACTGCCCCAAGCCGAGCATGAAAGAACAGAATCGTGCCAGGATCGAAGCTAAGCAACTTGAGGCATTGGTGATCAGCATGACGAACGATGTACCTACCAAGTGTGGTTACATGTGTGAAGACCTGACATGTGAGTCATGCGAACGCACCCCCGCACCTGCCTGCTCAGGCATAGTGCCCGGCCTAGAGTTCCTAGCTGACACTGGTAGCGAGGAAGACCTCATTAGCAAGGAGGATCTGAGGATTCACTACCCGAGCGTCGAGGTCAAAACTGCATCAAGGCCTGTGAGTCTAATCACAGCAAATGGCCCAGTACTCGGGGATCAATCTGTCAAAGTCGATATCCCTGAACTGAGCCTCCCAGTTGAGTGTTATCTACTAGAAAGCACTCCTCCTGTCTGCTCTGTCGGGCGCAGATGCATGGATGAGGGTTATGACTTCCACTGGCATGCGGGGAAGGTCCCTTTCTTTGTCACTCCCGACGGCAGGAAGCTGAAGTGCAAACTCAAAGGCAGGGTCCCTGTGATCGCAGAAGGCTCTGTTGCCACTCCAGCTATCGAAGAGGAGAGTAACATTGTCTCCCCGGTGTTCAGCCAGGGGGGCAGCTCGCTTTTTCAGTAGATAGCGGCCCTTGCGGGCTCGCCGGTGCTGCGCATGAACATCCCGCCGGTGAAGACGAACAAGACGAGGACCCAGGTAAGCACCTTGACCCTGAGGTCCGCGATGCAATTTCCAAGGTGCCGCCGATCGCCATTTCCAAAGAACAGCTAAGCAAAACAGGTTGGACCGCAACCGAAGAACACCGTAAGGTAATCATCGGACACAGACCCAAAGCCTTCAGGACTCCTGCGTCGAGACATCCTAGCTTCGTGATCAGGACAACTTGGGTTTTCAGGGGAGGCGAATGGTCCAAGATCGAGAACAAGGTCGACATGAGAGAACTTCCGCAAAAGGTTGCTAAGTTCGAAGAACCGACCATCCTCTCAATTTCGATCTTTGAAAGACCACCTGACAATCCCGAACCTGAACCTGATAGTGATCACGATGAAGCGCCCGACGACGTAGGAGGTTCCGAAAAACTTAGGCTGGAAGCCGAGACTGCTGCCCACAAATTCACCCATCGACCCAAGAATCCTTTCTGTAGAGTGTGCCAAAGGGCAAAAATGATGGCCCCTCATGCACGAAAGAAGGGAGGATCGAGCACTATCGCATCCAAGAAATTCGGGGACCACATCACGATCGACCATGTCATCACGAAGGACTTCCGAGACTTTGGGTTCGAGGGGGAAAAGGTTGCATTCGTGGTTAAGGATGTCTGGTCCAACTTCAGGTATGTTTACCCGGCCGTTTCTAAGAACGCTGAGGAGTGCTACGAAAACTTGCTGCACTTTCTTCAAGTTGAGGATAGTGTCGGTATAGTGTACTCCGATAATGCGTTTGAGCTTGAAAATGCTGTTAAATGGATTGGCTGCAGGCACAATACCTCTCGGGCCTATGTTGATCAAAACAAGGCTGTCATCGAGAGAGAGATCAGGACTGTCCTCGAAGGCACTCGTGCCAACCTTCTCCAGGCGGGGCTTCCTGATAAAATGTGGCCTTTGGCCGCACAGCATCACACCATGGCCCTGAACACCTCGAAGCGATTCGACACTGAGACTGTTCCTTGGGTAGATCGTTTTGATGAGGAATTCAGTGGCCTCGCCATACCGTTTGGCGCTAGAATCATCTATTGGAATAATCCGAAGCAAAATGCTACAGGTAGCTCTAAGTTTGCACCGACCGGAGAGGAAGGCATCTTTCTGGGGTACCATGTTCAGCCAGGCTTCATCTGGAAGGATGAATACCTTGTAGCGCCCGTAAAGGGATGCCGTGATGCCCTCGAGAATGACAGCCTCAAGATCCTCCGAGTCAAACGCATGGAGCTTCCGCTAGGGGAACTTACCTTCCCTCTTGCTAGCCCCATCGAAGACAAAGGACCTCCGTCGCTTGATGATCAGAATTGTTTTGAGCAGCACAAGTCTACTGACCTCAACGAAGATGATCTCATCGAACAGCTTTTTGCCGACTACGTCCCTGAAGGAGAAGAGGACCCGTTGGATGAGCTCGATCGGAGATGCGCCGAAATCGATGCTAGGGAGAAGGAAAACAAAGAGGTAGGGGAACCAAAGCCCTTAGCTCCTCCCGAACCGAGCTCCAGTAGCGCCCCCGAATTTATCAAGCCAACATGGAAGCCTCATGATCCCAACAGGATGCCCGATGGTTCCAAAGTACCACAGGGGTACAATTGGGATGGCGTGAGACTTGTCCGAAACAGGAGGGGCTCTAAGAGACCTCCTGATACTCCCTCTGAGTTCTGGACCTCCATGTCTAGGACCCAGCGTGAGGCCGACATCGAAAGGTATCGCAGGAAGGTTGAACTTGAAGAACAGAGAAAGCGTAGGGATGCTGCCCCAGCAATGCCCGTTGGACCTAGGGTCCAGGAACCTCATCGCGAGAAGCTCAGCCGAATGTACTTTGATAAGCTCTGCGAGGTCGCTCAGCTCCAGTACGCACTTGTTGCTAGAGTTGTATCACAAAAGGAGATCAACAGCAACATTGATGCCCAAGCTGCACTGGACAAAGAGTGGCAAAAGCTTGTCGATAAGCAGTGCTGGTTGTCCGAGAAGGTTCGCGAGTACTCCGATGTTGCTAGTGAAGCCCAGAAGAAAGGGGTGAAAGCACATTTTGGCAGGATCTTTGAGATTTGCAGCCTTAAGGGGTCCGAGCTACCGAAAGGGCACCCAGATCGCAAGTGGAAGGGCCGAAGCGTGTTCCAGGGCAACCGGGTTTCCGACGAACACAACGATCATGCCATCTTTGCAGAACTCGGATCTAGCCCCGCTAGCATGGAGGCCGCAAAGGTGATTGACGTTTTCGGAAGTCAGCCTGGCTACAGCAAGCAGCAGGCCGATGCTCGTCAAGCATACACGCAGGCCCTGTTCAAAGGCGTCGAGACGTGGGTGAGGCTGCCTAGAAACAGGTGGCCAAAAGAGTGGATAAAATACAAAGACCCTGTTTGCCCGCTGATGCTAGCTCTCTACGGTCATCCCGATTCCGGAGGGATTTGGGAGCAGCACTGTACGAAGCAGCTTACTTCTGCTGGGTGGGTCGCTGTATTGCCTGAGATATGGCAGTCCATTTTCTACCATCCACAACTTGATCTTCTTCTTGTTGTTTATGTCGACGACTTCAAGATGGCAGGACCGGCAGAAAACATGAGCAAGGGCTGGAAAACCATCAGCGATGTCATAGACTTAGATCCCCCTGAACCTTTTGGCAGGTATTTTGGGTGCAATCATTTTGAGGAATCAAAGGTCATGTTGCCGAGGGAAGCACATCCGTTCGCTTATGTCTTTGACAAGAAGGTGGCAGCTCCTGCAGCTGGGGGAAACCCCGAGCCGACTCGGAAGGAGGACTTTTGGGAAGTCGATCCAGAGTTAGGCGCTGTCATTCGCCACCATCTTTACCCTCGCAAAAGGTTGTACGTTCCCGACGAACATGACGTTCAGCGTTTCCCGAACATTTCACCCGAAAGATTCACTGAGGTTGAGGGGGGATCGGTTGTTCACGACAACTTCAACTTGCAGGGAGCCAAGCGCCAGGACACTTGGTGGACGGGCAGGACCTACTTCCCTATCACAACTGTTGAGCCCGAAGACTTTAAGCATGCCCTTGCCGCTAGATCCAAAACCGAAGCGAAGCGTGAGGCAAAGCAGAGCAGGTTTAAAGCTATGGACTCCATCAGTGAAGAAGCAATCCCAGCCATGTCCAAGCCGGTAAATGTCATGACGTATGACATGAAGGACTTCCTCATCTCTTGTGTTGAAAGGTACTGTGAACTCGCGAAGGTCGACAAAAACTCCCTCGTGTATGCCGCTACTCCTTTTCATGAAAACCGTGTGGCAAGGCCCACGGAAGGAGAAGAAGAGGGGGGCAGGCTACAGCCCATTGCCAGTCGTGTGCTAATGAAAGTTCTTTTCGCAGCCCGCATGGCAAGGTGGGACCTCCTGCGTGCCACACAGAGTTTAGCCTCTAGGGTGACCAAATGGTCGCGTGACTGCGATGTCGGACTACACCGCCTAATCTGCTACATCAACTCTTCTCTCGACCTTAAGATGCAGGGCTTCATCGGGGATCGTGTGAGTGATTGTAAGTTGTGGTTATTCTGTGATGCCGATTGGTCCGGGGAGCACGACAACAAGTCTACCTCCGGCTGTGCATTGTACCTAGTAGGGCCCAACACATAGTATCCTCTGAATGCTTTCTCAAAGAAGCAGACTAGCATTACGATGTCGAGCACTGAGAGTGAAGTCGTGTCGGCAAATCATGGTGTCAGAGCGCAGGGACTCCCGAGCTTGAGCTTATGGTTGTTTCTATGGAAGCACGTTTCTGTTGACCCCGCCAGCCGCAAGGCTCGGCCGAAACAGAAGGCTCGCTTTGACACGGATGATATTGTCGCTAGAATCGACCCCGAGCTAGATGAAATTAGGTATGGTGGTAACCCCCAAGGACGTTCTGTTGCTGATCTTCAAGGCCTCAATGTCGCACTCAGCGACAAGTTCGCAGTACAGGTACTCGAAGACAACCAGGCCACAATCACTATCCTTTTGAAGGGTGACAGCGAGAAGCTAAGGCACACCGATCGCACCCAAAGGATCTCATTTGGCTGGTTGAAGCAGCAGTTCGAACGAAAGTTTTTCAATCTGGTAAATGCCGACACCTCCGAACAAGTTGCCGACATCTTCACCAAACCCTTCGCCGAAAGGACTAAGTGGTTGCATGCACTTAGATTGATTAACCATGTGCTTTGCCCGGATCAGAAGAAGTCCCCTAAAGGAAAGGATTCTGATAGCCACTTGGTAGCCAAACCCTCAATTTCAGCCACCGTTACCGGTCGGCCGGACCCTGAGGCCTTGGCGACCGAGGCACTGGAGAAGTCGGACTTCCGCAGCTGTACTGCGGAAAGGATCATTCAGGCATTACCAAAACGAATAAGTAGAACCAGGAAGAACAAGCTCGAGATTGACGAGGACTCGTACTATCACTCCTGGGGTTTGTACTGGTTCAGTGGAAAGCAAGGACTTACGCGCTCCACTACACAACACCCCAAAACGTGTCAGTTCCTCAATGCGTTCGTCGCCCAGCACGCTGGTCCTGACTTCACTTGGGCGTCCCTTGCAACGAGTAAGAATGCTAAGTCGAAGCTCCACACTGACAGTCGAAACCTCCAGGACAGCACGAACCTTGCCATCCAATTCGGGGATTTTCAGGATGGAGGACTTTGGGTTGAGGGGCTTGGGAACCAACCTCAAACTAAACAACAGCTTCCCAATGGCTCCGACATCTGGGGTTCCGTTTTCACCAAGAAGGACAAACCTTTGTTCTTCTCCCCGACTAGCAAGCATGTCGTTCTCCCGTGGACTGGAAACAGGTACTCAATCATTGCGTATACTCCTCATGGATTTCCCCAAATCGGTTCGACACTGTCTCAGCAGCTACAACACTCGGGCTTCAGGCTAAGCCCAACTACTGGCTCGCCGTCTGCTGCAGCCCGGCCTACGCCGAGGCCGGCTGCGCCCAAAGGTGTCGTAATTGTGTGTGGGGATACGTCCGTGCCCAAGCTTCACGGAGTTACAATAGTCAATGTCCATGAGTTAACCGAAACCGAAGCCTACCGTACCGTCAGACAAGTCAAAACCCTCTGCGACGAGGGGGGAAAGGTACTTGTTTACGCGTCGCTGCCGGGTCAAAGCAGTGATAAGTGCTTTCGTTCGGTTAGGACCATTTCACGTTTGCTGAAAAATTACCGCATTGATGTTGTTTTGCATGTGCATGATTCTGTCAAAAATGAAAGTCTGCACAACTTTATGACACTTCGATGCCCACATCAGTTTGCACGCATTGGACATGATATTTTCATGTGCTCGTTTGCAGGGTTTACAGCAGAGACCAAGGTCAGAAACGAACCAGACGCGGTGCATGATCACAGCACTAAGGACGGCATCATCCAGAGCATCATTCATTCATGGAAGAGTGGTAAGCTCCACAATGTACGCCCAAAAGAAGTTGTAGACCTAAGTTCTCTTGCCTGCCCCTGCATTGCGGGTCGAAAGACCACGCCGAGCACAATGTCCGCCGCTCTCTACCTGAAGGGCGACACCCCGCGTGAGGACTGTGCCTCATGGTGGATTGGCTCCTTGTGGAGGGCTGTGTTTGCTGAAGAGTTCCGTTTCAGCATTAACCCCTTCTACACCCAGGGCATCCGATACCTGTACAATGAAGTCCCGGTCCAGACAGCAACGTCACTGGCCATCAAGGATAATTCTACAGTGTCGGATATTGCCCGCCTAGCGGCTGTGGCCGATGAGGGTCTCGCCCTCTTGCATCCTGCCTCGGGAAGAGGTAGCATTCGGCAGCTGTTAGTTGTGGGTGACTCAACCCTCTACTTCAAGGCCGGCGCCAAAACAGCATCCACGATTGCTGAGGACATTGAGGCGATGACCTCTATGGGGGCCCCTTTGGATCACTACGCCACGGTGCGAGTGCTGCCAATTTGGGGAGGCAACCTCCGGAAGATCAGGGACACCGTGGTCGAAACCTTCGACGAAATGGTGGCCCAGTTGCCCCCTGAACAGCAGGAACAGCAGGTGATCGACATACTGGTTGTCTGGCAGGGAAATGAGCTCTTCGGCAACTATGGGGTCTTTATTCCCCCGGATCTCCAGCACTGGAACATGCCCCCGGAAGGCTACGCCGCTGAGGGCGATTGGTCGCAGATTGCCAGTGGAGTGTGTGGCAACATCCGACGAATCGCCGCCCTCAAGGGCAGGCCGTGCTGCGGTGCGATCTCGTTCACTGGACCAGGGCGTGCAACGTATTATAGTTTGCCACACCAATGGGAGGAAACTATGAAAGTGTTGCTTTCTTACGCCAAGGGTCAGGGGTGCAACGTCTTCGAGTTTGCGAACATGGCTGGTGAGCTGCCCCTCTACGATGTGTACCACTTTCGGGAGGACAGGGAAAGCCGCAGCCGCCTGGCAAACTACCTGGCAGCACTGTCGGTTCTGGCCGCAGTGCAGGACATGGCCCAGCACGTTCCGGAGGATCTGCTGCAGGAGCTTGCCCGTGATTACCCCTTTCGTGAGGGTGGGCGCTACAGGGTCCCTGCTGAGTTCGAGTCTGAGTGGTCAAAAAGTAGCGCCGGCTATCGACACATGATTCCGGCACGGGCCTTCACTCTTGAACCTTGGCAGAGGACTATTGCTCCAGATACCGAACCGTATGTGGAGTTGTCGCAAGAGCAGGTCGCTCGCGAGACGAGCAACTACCGCCTGGGAGGCCACAAGCAATGGCATCTAAGGCGAGATGCGGACAAGCAATACCAGTCCAAGGCCCGCGACGCTGATCTTGCGTCCCGAAAGGGAACGCCGGCTTCGAGCTCAAAAGATCCAGAACCTGATGGTGAGGGAAACATAGAGCTCGACAGTCGCTCGTTTGAGCAGGTCAAGCGCCGGGCACCGTGGATCGTCCCCTATCCCAAGGTGAAGTCGTCCAAAACCGAGAAGAGGGGTAGCCCTGCGAAAGCAGAGGCCGAGCCGTCTCTTTTCGTTGATGACGTGGAAGACTACCACCTTGGGTGGTCCCGATCAGAAGAACTCACTTTTGATGAGATGCGAGGAATCAACCGCGATGACTTCAACTCGATCCCGTTCGACGACCCCAGAATGGTCCATGTGCTTCAGGCCGAGTTGAAGCCTGAAGAGGAAGCCGACATTCCCCATCACATCATGAAGGGGATCACCGGTTTGGTCAGAGGCCATCGCTCGGGGCGATCGTGGGATCGGACATGGATGCTCGTTGATGAACTCATCGACATCGTGTTGGCGCGGTACAAGATTCTTCTAGGGACAAGAAGCATCTTCTCGATCGTCTACCATGACAACAAAGCGAGATTCTCACTTCGGTGTATGCCAGATGCTCTTCGCTCCCAGGCACTTGGCCAGGACCTTTACCCGGTCTGGATCCATTGTGCCCAGGGCCACGCCCAATCGGCCCGCGACCGCTACACAGACGCAGACCTCGCAGTGTCCTGGCTTAGCCCCAAAAGTCAAGAGCAGATTGGAGATACCGCCACCTTCGCAGGTAGGCCGCTATTACCAATTGAAAAATGTCCTCCTCGACTGTACCACAGGACTACCAGAGATGCTGCGTTGGCAATTGTTGAGGGGTCGATGAAACCTGGGTTTGGAGACTCGGGCAAGGCACACAACTATTTTGCCCTTGCAGCGCTCGAGGACCTCCAGGTCAAAAGTGGCGTGCGTGCCGACCTTCCCATCGAAATCGTCTACGAGACGAAGCTTGTATTGCAGCACGCATGGCTTTTCATCTCCGAGAGCGACGGCGTCCTCTGTTCAGAAGAAGTCCCTGGCACATGTGCACTCTACGTGCGCGACACTAGGGACGGATCCTACATTTGGACCAGGCCGTCAACCGAAGGGTCATCTCGCCCAGCTAACGCTGAGGCCGATGATCCGATGGAGAATGATCAGCCAAGCACTGCAGTGACCGAAGATGCTGAGGCAATTGATCAGGCAGCTTCGAGCCAAAGCGGTACAAGCTATGCGAAAAGGGTATGCCCCAAGTGCGCGCACGACTACCTCATCGGCCAGACCCTTTGCATCCATTGCGGTCAGTCCTTTATTACCCCTCGCTCCCAACTCCATCGCAGAAAGCTGCAATCGGCACGTTACTTCGCAAAGGAATGTGCTGCAGCATCGTTGGGCCGGCACCATCGGGATCTCTCAGACAGCGACATCCTTCAGGAGATGCGGAGAGATGCAGGTACCCGTGGAGCCATTTCGCCTGAGGCCGAAACGCTTGCTAAAGCAAAGCAGATGGCCAAGCGTGCACGTAATTTGGGTTTCGAGGGCATAATGGACAGGTTCCGCGGTGACGCACAGTTCGCACTCCAAATGATTGACCAAGGTCATGGAGTTGACGACATGCGTGTGTTCCAACTTCTAATTAACGCCGCTCTGCCAAATGAAGGAAGAACTGAGGCACAACGTCGCCTAGGGGTAGGATCCCATGGCACTGGTGCCCGATTCCAGGCAGACAATCCGTTTACTACAGCTCGGCTGATTTTCGTGAATTGCACGCCTCAAGAGTTGATTGCTGCGGGTCTAGCGACCACGCCGGACGATCCTGCCTTCGTAGTGTCTTGGATCGGGGCCATCATGAGCTTGGAGGACTTCATCCAGATCCTTGCGAAGTCCGACACGATTCATCGCTTGGTCACCTTCACTGGCACGGAGCCGACCAAAGGCAGCTCTCGATGGTCCCTCGACGAGAATCGGGCATGGATTCTCGATCTGATCCTCAAGAACCAGGGACCAGCGGAGAGAGCCTACCTGGCGAAGGACGAGGATGCCCAGCGGTCACGTGAGGCACAGGCAAAGATTGCGTCAGCCAAGCCGAAGGGAAGGGGAAAGGGCGAGCAGAACCGTGGCGAGCAGTACCGTGCCCCACGCTATGAATGGACGGATAGCTACCGCCAGGGGGGACGATGGAATCGTCAGTGGTGAAACCACTCCCCCCGCCCCTTTCAAGCTGTAGTGCCATATTTTCATCAATGAAGCCGAGTTGCAGGCAAATCCGACTGATATCGCCCCGCTAACGCGGAGGCCAATATTCATTGTTGCTTTGCACAAGTAGAAAGATGAATCTTCTTTTCGCCTAATTTCCAACTGGTCACATCGTGACAACTCCGAAACTACCGGCGCCGCACCTCAATTTAACGGCTGACGGTACCAATTCGATCCTCACCTCCGGGTTTGACGCGATCGTTGGAGTTTATAAGTGCAAGCATTTTCGGACTTTTGTTTGCCCTCGGAGCAAAATCGAATTCACATGTGTCTGACGTGCTGCTGTTGAGCATGTCTTAGTGAACACAAACACTTTTCTACTCCCGCGAGGTGATTGCTTGCCCGTCGCAAGACGAGGCCGATGTGCGCTCAGTGATGTTTCAGGGTTGCAGTGCAGTCCGCCTTCCCATTGCCAATACTCGGCGAGGGGGGTGTAATTTTGCATTGCGATAACCCTTGCATTTTAACATCATGTGCATATCGTCCCGTTGCATTACCTCGCAAGCCCTCTGCAGTAGAAAATAGAGCGTTCGCTCCTGCATGGCTTAACGGCATTATCAACTCAGTGCTTGTGATTACACCTTGGAGTTTCCCTGATAACTATAGGGTTTGGGGTTTAGGGTTTGGGGTTATAGGGTTTAGGGTTGTTTCGCATTCTCTGTACGTTGGCCCCCAAGAAACATCGGCTCATCTTGAGCAGGCCAGTGGGGTTTTAGGGTTTTGGGTTTAGGGTTTAGGGTTTAGGGTTGGGTTTTGGGTTTGGGCTTAGGGTATTTTCAGAAGGCCTGCTGCAAAGGGTTCAGAGCACCTCAGGACGCTGGCAGGTTTCCGGGTCCACCTAGTTCTGTTGTGGGTCGCCCACCTCGCAGCGTAGTTTCATAATCGTTCATTTCCGGAGTTTGCCTTCTTGTTGTCCGGTTTTGCAAACCTAAACCCTAAACCCTAAACCCTAAACCCTAAACCCTTAACCCTTAACCCTTAACCCTATACCCTATAAACCCTAAACCCATCTCAGCGACAACGGCCGCAGGACTGCGTCGATGGCTTGATCTGGTCCACACCCAACCTTGGGCGTTTGGATGGCTATCCTGACGCTTTGCATCGTCCGGGTTGCTACTAGCGGGTTTAGGGTTTAGGGTTTAGGGTTTAGGGTTTAGGGTTGACGGTAGGATACGGCAGAGGGGGAGTAGGGGTTGGAAGGTTGAGAGTTGCTGAGCTAGGGTTTAGGGCTTAGCAGACTGCGAAGCTTATGACATTGAGAGAAGCGCCGCCCACCGCCTTCCTGCCCTTAAGGATGTCAAGGTGGTCTACCGCACAGACTGGAACAAGGACAAGGCCTGCCGCCTGCCGCCTTAAGCCTCGAATCCGACACTGCGGAAATCAGTTGTTTGAGGGTTTCCCTAATGGCTCCAAGCATGTAAATAGTAAACCCTAAACCCTAAACCCTAAACCCTAAACCCTAAACCCTAAACCCTAAACCCTAAACCCTAAACCCTAAACCCTAAAACCCTAAACCCTAAACCCTAAACCCTAAACCCTAAACCCTAAACCTACATTGGGGTCTCAAGTCGGTAAATAATCCCTACTTTGGGGATACTTGGAGCCCGAGGGTTTGGCAATGCTGGGAGAAGTGGTAGACTTGCTCAAAGAGAAACTCCGCAAAGCGGCCACAAAGCAGGCCCACGCGCCAGCACCCAAAAAAGGGTACGTAATGCTGCCCTTGCTTCGGTAGAGTACCTTTGGCCACATGGGCAGGGCAGCTGACCTGGCGACAAGCTTCCCTGAACCTTGGGGACGAAATGAGCCCTAAAAGGGTTTATGGTTCATATACCTTAAAGGAATTATAGTAGTATAGGGTACATGACCCCCAATTTTAGGGTTCATTCGGTTTTCAAAGAAACCCCCTAAAACCCCCTTAGCGTCAGGTTGCGGTGATTTGCGGTGGAGGCGCCGGACACGAGCCCTTGCATGGCGGATTCGTGGGGCGAGGCGAGAAGGGAGTTTTGTTGAGGGCATAGTACTTACAACTTACATGTTTCAAACTCAGAATCATGATAGTGTCCTATAAAGATTCGGGTGATTTTAGTGACAGCAACAGTGGTGATGCATGAGGGTGAGAGCTTCGAGTTACGTATCGAGGCTTTCGTTCGTGCTGGGTTTTCCACCTCATGCTCCAACCCGACACACCCTAAAGTCCAGGCAAAGAATCAAGGCTGAGGGGTTTAGGGCTGACTGACGGGCATTATTTCTGAGATTCCTCGAGCGGAGGGCGCGCAGAACTGGTTCATAAGACCCCTGTTGCTCAACTTGTTTTCGGGCTGACAGTGCCCCTCTGACTTGCACCTCTACTTCAAAACCGAACCTACTCTGCTTGGAGAGGGGGCTGGGCGCTCCGGCGCTCCTGAAGGGTTTCGTAGGGATAGGGTTAGGGTTTAAGGCTGACCCTTGGCTTGAACTCGCGGACGACCTCGTAGCTTGGAATCCTGATCCTCAGGGTGGGATCTAGGGTATTTAGGGTATTTTCAGGATTTAGGAGGGCCTAAATCCCCCAATTCCCCAACTAACTGGAAACCCGACGCAATTTCTCCTTGATTGGGATGTCATACGGTCCACATTTTGGGAATCTGGGAGTTGAACATGCGCAAAGCCCCAAAACGAGCAAGCAAGAAGACTTCCTCCTCCCTTAAATCGGCATGTCTTTGCCGGGAGAAAGCGTTCGACTTGAGGCTCCAGAGCCACGGTTTAGGGTTTAGGGTTTAGGGTTTAGGGTTTAGGGTTTAGGGTTTAGGGTTTAGGGTTTAGGGTTTAGGGTTTAGGGTTAGAAACTAAGCACACCGGAAGCTCTGTTGCGAGACAAGGACTAGGAAAGCGCTTTGTTTATAAATAAAGTCTTTAAGGGAAGGGGGGTTCAAAAGGGGGTCTGTAACCCAAGATTCCCCAATACTCCCCTCTGCTCCCTAAGCTTCCCTAGTACTCCCGAGGTGCCTAGCCCCCATTAACCCCCCAAACCCTAAACCCTATAGACCCTAGACCCTAGACCCTAGACCCTAAACCCTAAACCCTAAACCCTCCCTCAAGAACTCCGCACATTTGCGGCTGCGAGGCATGCTCACGGCTGCGGTCTCTGGCGAGACTTTTGCTTCTCCCTCGATCGACGCCGTCCTGGCGGGCATCGAGCCCCGGCCTTGTTTAGGGTTTAGGGTTTAGGGATTGGCCTGGCTTTGCCTGCTTTGCTACTGTCAGAGTCGAGCCCCACCTGAGCTGTTTTCTGAAGATCTTCGCCCGTGACGCGGGCCATGGCTGTCTGAATGGGGAATTCCGGGCGGGGGGAGGGGGGGGGATTCTAGGCAAACGCATCGAATCCCAGTCGCCCCAAGCCCGAGACCCTACCTTAAGAACACCAAACCTACTGTTTTGCAGGTTATTACTATCAACCACCTTCCCTTGGGAATCCGGAACCTGCCGTTTTGGAGGTAATTAGTATAAACCCCCTTTACAGGATTCCTGGGCAACCTGAGTGCCCACAAAAACTGCAGATGTGTAGCAAGGGTAGTTGCATGGCCCCTTACTCAAGTCCACTACCTCAAGGGTTCTGAAGTATGGGCTCTTGGGTTCTATAATATGTACATGAGAGGCATATAAAAGGTCCCCATTTAAGGGCCCATACCAAGGGAGAATGTAGCTACCCCTCAACCCTACACCCTACACCCTAAACCCCAAACCCTAAACCCTAAACCCCAAACCCCAAACCCCAAACCCCAAACCCCAAACCCTAAACCCCAAACCCCAAACCCCAAACCCCAAACCCCAAACCCTAAGTAAGGGCCCACACTACGACGAACGTAAACCCGCAACTCAAGGTCCAGGTGACTGGGCCGAAGGGATGTGCCGCGGTGGCATTCTTCGAATGCCTTGGGGGGCCCCCGTGAGCCCTAGACATTGGGATCCCTAGACATTGGGATCGACATACTAGGGTTTAGGGTTTAGGCTTTAGGGTTTAGGGTAACCCTATACTTAGGATCAACATACCCTATACAACTATGATGCTCATCTTTTAAAGGCTACGATGGACCGCACACCCTTTTAGGGTTCATTCAGTCCCGAAATTGTGGGCCCTTTCGGGGACTCAAGGGAAGAAGACTCGGACCCCTAAGGTTGTACCCCTAAGAGGTTGCCCTTAATATACTTCTAACGTGGCCCTTATCTTCCCGTAACAAAACATCGGCCCCAAACCCAAGGGCACAAGCTTAGGGGTCCAAAGTACAACGCCTAGAGACGGAACCCGCTTTGCCCCCGGAGATCTTCTTGAGCTGCCGTCGCGCTCTCTTGATTTTCAGGAGTTCGCTTTTGGGGCAAAGGGTTTAGGGTTCAGGCACTCCCTTGCAAACAAAAAAGTTTCGGGTTTGTGTTACCCCTAGACCCTAGACCCTAGACCCTAAACCCTAAACCCTAAACCCTAAACCCTAACAAGCCCTCAGACCTCGGACCCTGAGCCGACGTGGCTGAAGGCCTGCTCGTCATCAAGAACTACACTGGAGAGCCTACGCCGCAACGAGAGGGCTCCGACACTGACAGAAGCTGTGGTTTAGAGGTTTAGGGCTTTGGGGGTTTAGGGTTTAGGGTTTAGGGCTGTAGGGTTTAGGGTTTAGGGTTTTGGGTTTCGGGGAATAATTGCTAAGAGTGTATTCCCTTAGGGTCCCTTTAGTAGTTCTACTAGAATAACCACCCAAAGCCCTATTCTAATTCTTAAGGCCCCTGTATTAGACACGTTGGTTTACCTTGGAGCCCAGTGGCGCCCTTTACCCTTGTTTTTGGTTGTGGGTTCCAATGATACTAACTAACCCAAAACAGCGTGCCCTTAGATTTATATGGTTACTGGGCTACCAAGCACTCCCTGAACCCCAAACTCTAAACCCTAAACCCTAAACCCTAAGGTTCCTGGATTGCTTGGACCCTGTTGATTTGGCTTAGGCTTTTGGGGGGAGGAGTAGGGCTTAGGGCTTATAAGGGTTTAGGGTGTATCGGGTTTCGGGTTCAGGGTTTTATGCTGTACTTTGACTTTGAATTGGGTGCAGTAGTTCAGGGTCTCTGGGGACTAGTCGCCCCGACTACGGCCACTCCCTGCTTGAATGAGACCCTGAACCCTAAACCCTAAACCCTAAGCCCTAAGCCCTAAACCCTAAACCGCAATCTGGGACGCCCATTGAATTCCTTGTTCCCTTTTTGATCCCTGACACGAAATGCCCAAAACCCCGAAACTTTCACCGTGTGATTTTTAAAGCCCGACAAGCTTCCTGGTTCTGAATGGGCAATTGGGTACCTTACATCCACTACTGTAGAGGGAACGGAAATTTCCCTAAGGGCCCGGGGCCCCGAATGTTGTGACCTTGGGGCCTAAACCGTAAACCCTAGACCAAAACCGGAAAACCCTAAAACCCTAAACCCTAAACCTGAATCATGGGGTCTGGGGGGGGGGGGGGGGGGGGGGGGGGGCTCAGGGATTCTTTAGTTCCCAGCCAGATCCAAGCGAGGATCGGCTGAACTTCTCCTTGGCTGCGCAGCGGGTGCCCAGGCTAAAAGAGTGCTTGGGGTTTTAAGCTTTAAGGGTCAGGGTCTAGGGCTTAGGGTTTAGGGCCTGGGTTAGCTAGAGGGGATTCTAGTATACTACCTCAAAAAAGGTACTGCATACAGACCTTTGGGTAGGGTCTAGGATTTCGCATGTTTCTCCATTGGCGAGTAGTACCTTTCTAAGATAGTATACTAGGACCCCCTCTAGCTAACCCACAAAAGGATGGAAGGGGCCTTGATGATTCGGGTGCTGTGCCAAATCGTGGCATCTCATGAGCCCTATGCTAAGCAGCAGCTTCTTGCCTTATTTAAAGCCCACCTAGCAATCTAATTTTCTAAAGGTTGAAGATGCGGCTCTTCATATAAACTTGGTGGAGGCGGATCCTGCAGCTTCGGTTGTAGCTCGGTAAGCATTTCTGCCTCCCCGCTGTTTACTAAACCCTAAACCCTAGACCCTAAACCCTATACCCAGGATGGTTCTTGGACTCTTTGGTCCCGGGGACTTGCTCACCTAAGCAGGAAACCCTACTTGGAGGCTCATGGTACTCATTAACCCATAACAACTAACTGTACTTAGAACCCACTTATAAGCCCCTTAAGTGCCCTAATATGGTTATAAGTACAGTTATCCTAAACCCTAAGCCCTAAACCCTAAACCCTGTACAGTTATCATTGGTGTCACTAAGCACCATGAGCCTCACCCTAAACCCAGGCACGCTCCATCTACGGCTTGGATGTGGAGACGGTCATCACCAAGGATGCATGGGCCGAAGGGTTTAGGGTTTAGGGTTTAGGGTTTAGGGTTTAGGGTTTAGGGTGAAGTCCTTCAAGTCTTAGGAGCCCCTCATGCTGCGATGCCCCCGCTTCCTTGTTTTTGTTGCCGCCTTCAGCTCCCGTTAAACAAAAGATGTATATAGTATAAACCCTAGACCCTGAACTCTGAACCCTGAACCCTTCCCTTTCTAGCTGGAGATCTGTATTATTTGTATGTATATATATATATATTTATATTTATTTATTTATATGTATTTATATATGTGTATATATCCCAAGGGAACATGAAACGTACCATTTTTCATAAGTTTCTAAGCAGTATGGTCTTAGGGTTGCGGAGCCCTAATAGCCCTAAAAACCCAACCACTATCCCTCCAGGATGACGTCGCCACCTCAGCCGAGCGAGGCATTGCTGGGACGCTCTTCGTCCACAAGGCCCCGAGGGTTCCTGAACCCAGCCACAGACCCCTGGGACCTAACTCCTGCACCCGATACTAGAACCCTAAATCCTGCACCCGATGCACCCCAAAACCACAGACCCTGCACACAAAACCGTAACCCGAACTTATTTAGGGCTTTGAGGGTCTTGCGATGTCTAGCCAAAACCTCGGACGCTCGCGCAGCGTGTCGGGAATAGGGTTTAGGGCTTGGTGGTTACACTACTAAATGCTTAAGAATCTTAAGAAACATCGGGATTTATTACCGTTTATTCTTTTGGGGTTCAGCAAATAGTACTTACATGGAGCCCCCCAGTGTCTTGTACTGTAGTGACTGTAGTAGCTGTAGCTATAGGGGATGTAGCACCTAAGTCCTAGCGCTTCCACAGCGCACCCGCTGAAGTTGCTGGCAGGCGCAGTATTTCGGAACTTGTTTCCTGCGTCGAAAGTTAGTTGCCCCGTCGGTCTCGCAAGTTTCTGACGCGATTCTGCTTCAGGAAGCGACCCAGCATGAGGAGCAGTGCTCTCATCCTCCCATCGTGATGAAAGCGAGTGCACCACTGATACACATATTGCAACAGCTCAGGGTTGGCCCGAGGCTCGTTGCCGGGAAGGCTAGCAGCAAGGCCAGGTGGAAGGGACTGCTGAAGATATTTCCAACTACTACCAATGGTGCCAGAATGCGCCTGCAAAGTAGGCTTCCGGCCCCGACGGTACATTGTACGCCACACGCCTTTGCCGTGGGAGACATGATAGTGAGGTAGACCTAGGTCATCGGCTACAGTAGGGCAGAGGCGCGCCCCATCACTCACGACCGCCAGGTAGAAATCAAGAGAACGCAAAAAAGTCCCCAAAAACGCAAAAAATCCGGGTTCCTTATGGAGAGACGCTTAGACCTAAGTCACCATGCTTACGACTTCATGTAGTCCCTTACAGCTTCTTGCTTCAATAGGGTCTAGGTATTAGGGTTTAGAGTTTAGGGCTCAGGTTGTGCAATTTTCCCTCATTCGCCACCCAGCCCCTCCTTGTGGCCCAACAAGACCCTTTCCTCCACGCTTCCAAAAACGAGGTGGCTGGCGCCATGTCGGAGGAGGGCAAGTCTCTGAGTGAGAGACATGGCGGCCCACTAAAACCTACACCCTACACCCCTACAATAAACTCCAGCCAGTTTTTCAGCATCCTTATCCCCATACCCCAAAAGATATGCAAAATGGAGTCCCAGCTCTAATTGTCCTCCATCCACATGTTCCAGCTTTCTGGAGTTTACTGCAGGTAGGCCCCTTGGGATATTTTTTTCTTTTCCATGACTATTGGGTTTAAAGTGGACTATATTTGTTAACATTTTTCTGAGGGTTTGAAGGGCCTCCTAGCCCCTAACCTTGGGGCCAGATGAACCTCCGGAGAACTGGGGTGGGGGGGGGGTGGGGGCTGAGGTCAGAATGCCCTGTGCTCTTAACCCTAAACCCTAAACCCTAAACCCTAAACCCTTTCCACAGTCCTTGAAGTCCCAAACCCTTACACCCCTTGCACAAATCGAGAAGCGCACCAAGTCGAAAAACAGTCCTTAGTAGGGATTATAGTCAACCCCCTGTTAGTATAACGGGTAGCAACCCTAAACCCTAAACCCTAAACCCTAAACCCTAGACCAACTATCCTAAAGCCCTTGAAAGCATCCAATAAGCCCCGAGGATTAAGGCGAAGGCCGAGGAAGTCATCGCCCAGACGGCCGGCAACCCACTTGTCGTTTTCAACCCTGCGGGGTGGGTTTAGTTGTAGTGTTTAGGATTTAGGTTTTAGTAATGATAATTATTGCTAGTAGTTGAAAAAATAGCACTCAGTAATGAATTGTCATTAATCGAAATCATTTTTACAAATAGTAAATAATAATAAAAGTATTTACGTTTAGGGTTTAGGATTTAGGGTTCAGGGTTTGGGGTCTGGGGTTTAGGGTTTAGTTCGGGTTTGGGGTTTAGGCTTTCGGGTGTATAGGGCCTAAAACGAAACGCAAGCTAGGAACTGAGAGGGTCACACCTCTGATATGTTCCCTCTTTTTCGGATTTACGGTAAAGGGTTTGGGGCGCGGAGCTAGGACCCAGAGTAGGCCCTTATTCCCTTTTGTAAGCCCCTTTTAAAGGGCACGGTGTTTTGAGCGTAGGCTACTCTTGGGTCTACTCAGAATGTGGAGAACGTGAGGCCGACACTGGTGCAAAACGCGGAGGACAGCTCGAAGAATGTGAGTGCCGGCATGGTGCAGTTGGCCAGCTCGTCTATGGCGGCAGTGCTCCCTATGGCGAGGACGGTTCACTCTAAGCCCTAGTCCCTAAACCTCTTAAGGGTTCCAGCACGGTTTCGAGCGATCTGGGCTTAGGATTTTCGGGCGCTTTTGGTTTATCTAGGACCCAGACTAGGCCCTTATTCCAGGTTTCAGGGCTTATGGGTTCCCTTATCAGCCCCTTGAATTGAACTCTAAAAGGGCATCCCTTGTCTTGCTGGGTTACCCTCTACACCCTAAACCCTAAACCCTAAGCCCTAAGCCCTAAGCCCTAAGCCCTAAACCCTAAACCCTAAACCCTCAACCCTAAACCCTAAACTAAGTGAGGGGTCGCTTCCGTCGAGCGACAGACCCCGAACGCTCGGCCGAGGGCCTTACAGCCCGAGCGCCCAAGCGAAAAGAGAAACGGAAAGGTGAGGGTTAAGCCTCACCGTCTGTCCTGGACAGGCCAACGGACATCGGCCTATTTTACGACAACGTCAGTACTCGGCTAAGGGATGGCGGGCACCCAGACCACCTTTAACGTTGCTTAAGTTTTTTCACCCCAAATCGTAACAGGGTTTGCCGGCCCCCCCCCCCCCGGCGGGGGCCCCCTGGTCCCTGGTGGCTGGATTCCTGGACCAGGAGGCTGGCGAGGGGTCCAGGCAGGCTGGTTGCTCAGATTTTCGCGTACCAAGGACCCCCCCCCCCGCGCCAAGGGCCGCAGGCCAAGGGCCCCCGCCGGGTCAAAGGGATCCACCAACAAAGGGCAGGGGGCTAGAGGACGCCCCCTCCAGGCCTCTACGGGCCCTGACGTGCCGAAGGCCCGAAAGGGCCGAGGTTATTTCGAAAGCTTAAACCCCAACACCGCAAAACCCTGCGAAGGCCTTCAAGCAAATAAGGGCCTCTACGGGCCCTAACGTGCCGAAGGCCCGAAAAGGGCCGAGGCTACCCCGAACCCCAGCTTAAACCCTAGCGATTGAAATACTCATATAGGTTCCCTGACCTTCAAATGAATAAAGCCTCTACGGCCCCTGACACGCCGAAGGTCCGAACAGGGCCCCGAGAGACCCCAAGAACCAAAAGGCTTCAAAAAGCTTCAAAAAGCCCCCTAAAAGAAGGGAGACCCCAGGATGCCTGTACCCACAATGAAAAATGCGATTTTTTGGTACTGAAATCGATGGTTTTTTCCTTCATTTTACCCTGGCAGGGCCAGGAAAGCCCCCAAAAGGCCCCAAGAGCCACCAAAAGGCGTAATTGGGGGAATCCAGGAGCAGGCACAAAGGGTTCCCCTGACCTTCAAATAAATAAGGGCCTCTACGGGCCCTGACACGCCGAAGGCCCGAAAAGGGCCGAGGCTACCCCCAACCCCAGCTTAAACCCAAACAGCGCAACTTTAAAAAAACATCAAAGCAAGGATCACAGCACAAGAAAATAAATTCCATAAATCCTAAACCCTAATAGAGTATAGTTTGGCTGGCCGGGGTGGGTTGACGGGCAACGCGAGCGCGCGGCCCGGGGTGTTTCACACCCGAGCGTGCGCCCTCCCCTGACACACCCTAAACCCTAAACCCTAAACCCTAAACCCTAAACCCTAAACCCTAAACCCTAAACCCTAAACCCTAAACCCTAAACCCTAAACCCTAAACCCTAAACCCTAAACCCTAAACCCTAAACCCTAAACCCTCACCCTAGAATCCTCTTTGGGTCTGGCTAAGGTCAGCCTGGGCGTCTCTTTTTCTGTGGTTCGACGACTCAAAGCCGCGCCTCGGCTCCAGGGTCTAGGGTTTAGGGCTTAGGGCTTAGGGCTTAGGGTTCAGGGTTCAGGGTTCCAGGGTTCCAGGGTTTAGGGTTTATTCAGGGTTGTCGGGTTTAGGGTTGAGGGCTAAGGGCTCCAAGAAGGGGGGCCCCTCCCCCTCCAGGGGTTTGGGGGGGACGGGGGGGGGGGGGAAGGGGGGTGGTGGGACACCCTTTCTGCGAGGTTGTGGGGATTAGGGTTTAGGGTTTAGGGCCCAATGAGTGTGCAAGTATTTATTCAAGGACTCCAGGGCTTCAGGGTTCTAAGGCTTTATATTGCCAGTAGCTGCTGAAGGGCGTGGTGTATGTTTCAGGAGCTTGCTCAAGGCTTCGCATTTCGGCGTGACAATTTGCGAAGCCTCCTCCCTATTCCACAAAATCGGGGCACCCCTTATACACCCAAACATGGGTAGTTCTCTATCATAAATTAGGGTCCCAGGGTCCCCTTTTCTTTGGGTCCTTCTGACTCGTACGGCACCCCTAAAACATGGACCCCCCAAGGAGAACTTCCCACATAGTGTTGACACCGAAGGGAGGGAGGGCGAACCCTAAACCCTAAACCCTCAACCCTCAACCCTAAACCCTCAACCCTCAACCCTCAACCCTCAACCCTAAACCCCCCTCCCCCCCATGAAACGTGCACTTCTAGGAGTCCATCGGCTTGGGGAAGATGGAGGCCAGAATGTACGGACAGCTTAGGGTTTAGGGTTTAGGGTTTAGGGTGTAGGGTGTAGGGGTGTAGGCTTTAGGGATACCCTAAGGGCCCAAAACCCGCACTATTCAAGGCCTCTCAGCTGTTTTTGGCCCCAAAGTCCTTGTTCTTTGGGGTCTTGGGCGCTTAGGGTTAGGCGGTTAGGCTCAGGGCTCAGGGTTTTAGAGTCTTTGTCGTCAGTTATCAAACCCTATAAATTATAAACCTTTAAACCCTATAAACCCTACAAACCCCCTAAACCCTAAAAACAACCCACCCCAAAGCACTTAAACCCCAAAACCCTAAACAGCAGGGTAACCCTAACCCCCAAATCCGGAAAAGCCTCAAACCCTAGAAACCCTAAAGAGAACACAACTCTAAACCCCTAACCCTAAACCTTACACCCTAAACCCCAACCCCAAACTCTGAACCTCAAACCCTACTCCCCAAACCCCAAACCCCCAAACCCCAAACCCTAAACCCCAAACCCTAAACCCTAAACCTTAAACCCGCAACCCCAAGCCCTAAACCCTAAACCCTAAACTCCAAACTCTCAACCCCAAACCCCAAACCCTAAACCCCTTTTAATTCCTCAGCCCCAAAACGCCTATATAAAACGCGCATGGTTAGGGATCCGAAGTATGGGCCCTGAATTTGGGTCCCCTATATGCACATGATAAGGGCCCATACTTCGGATCCCTTTAAATCCCTTTAAACAAGGGTAAGGGCCCATGGTTCCAACCAACCCTAATCCCCTCAACCTTGTAGGGCTTACAACCCCCCTAAACCCTAAACCCCAAACCCTAAACCCCAAGCCCTCAACCCTAAGCCCAAAAAGCCCTAGAAACTTGGGATGTTCCCCTTATACTATACTAACAGCCCTTAATAAGGACTATAGGACCCCCTATACTAATCCGGACTGTTAGTATAAGGGGGAACATCCCTAAACTCTAAACCCTCAAACCCTAAACCCCAAACACCAAACCCTAAACCCCAAACCCTTAGAAACCCTAAACCCCAAACCCCAAACCCTAAACCCCAAACACCAAAACCCTCAACCCCAAACCCTAAACCCTAAACCCCAAACCCTAAACCCCAAACCCTAAACCCCAAACCCCAAACCCTAAACCCTAAACCCCAAACCCTAAACCCCAAACCCTAAACCCCAAACCCTAAACCCTAAACCCTAAGCCCCGCAAGGTGGGCCTCGGCATCCATGGGGAGCCCGGGGCGCGCACGGAGCCACGCGCGGAGGCCAAGAAGGCGCGGCTGCCGCTGCTTGAGTTTTTAGGGTTTAGGGTTTAGGGTTTAGGGTTTAGGGTTTAGGCCTCACATTAAACCCTAGGCCCTGAGACCCCTAAACCCGGATACGCCCTAAGCCCTTAAGCCCCTCTTTATACCCCGGTGAAGCCCGATCAGCCTGATAAACCCATACACCCTTGTCTCCTAAACCTGTAGGGCTCAATACCCCCTAGACCCTAGACCCTAAACCCTAAACCCTAAACCCTAAACCCCCGAAAAAGGTGGTGGAGGTGCTGATGGAGGGCATCGAGGCCGGTCGTCAAACACGTCAGCTCCCCGACCCGGCGGAGGGCGTGATTTGCTTGGCGCCCCGTTGTGGATATTTTTGGGGGGGTTTAGGGTTTAGGGCTAGGGTTTAGGCGGATATTTTGGGCCTTAAGGGTTTAGGGCTAGGGTTTAATTAGGGGGGATATTTTGAGGGTTTGGGGTTTAGGGCTAGGGTTTAGGGGGGCTGTTTTGGGGGTTTAGGGTTTAGGGCTAGGATTTGGGGGGATATTCTGGGGGGTTTAGGGTTTAGGGTGGGATGCAACACGGCAAAACAAACACGAAACAACATGCAACACAATGCCGCAATGCAAGATATGCAACACAATTCGGGCAAGGTTTAAGGTGTAGAAGGGTGAAGGAGGAGGAGTTGCGGGTGTTAGGAGTTTAGGGTGTTATATTTGGTTCTCGTGCGGGGTTGGGAGCTTAAGTGGGTGCTCGCGGCGAGCAAGTGGGAGAATCGGGACGAGAAGGGTGCACTCAGCACAGATGCGACTAGGTCTGTGATGAGGTGCACGCAGCTGCCTGCAACTCATCCACAGTTCAGTCTTTCTCCTTGTGCCATTCATGACAAGAAACAAGTCGCAGCCACTCAAGACTACCTGCAGTTGGTACTTCTATCGCCAAGTATAACTCTACTGATACGCCCCCAAAAGTCCTCCAAGTGGGTTGTAAGTAAGTAGACTTATACCCGGGGTTGTGAGTACCCATGAGCCTGCAAGCAGCCAAGGTGAACAACCTGGGCGGGGTACCTCCGCAGGAGCGCCGGAGCTTCCAGACGCTTGCAATCTTTGTGGTTTTTTACTGTAACTATTTAGATCCTTACCTTTTTTGGGTTTATTGGGTTTCTTATTAAGGCAGCTAAAGGTTTAATTTATAGCTACCCTCCTGAGTGCAGCCAAGCAATGTGGAGCGCGGCTTTTAGGGTCACCCCGAAGCCCGCTAAAGCCGGTAACCAGCCCCTCCTTGGAGGTTCATGGGTAGTTCTAAGTAGGGTTATAGGTATGGTAACTATACTAAACCACATGTAGGCTACTGATAACCTTACTTATAAGACTTATAGCTACCCACGAACCTCCAAGTAAGCCCCCAACCCCAAGAAGCCTGGACCCTCAACCCTATATGAACAGATTGAGCCCAAGCACCCCAAAACCCTTCACCCTGTCAAAAACATCTGAAGCCTCTCAAACCCCAATAACCCTAGACTAGAGATGAAACTGAAAGGATACTAGTAGGTAGGCCCTTGGGATATTTTGCATTTCTCCCTTTTGGGGAGGACCATGTTTAGGCTTTAAGCGCCATTTCTACATGGCTACACGCCTCCATCTCCGAGACTCTACGTGGTGGCCTGCCCCCCCCCCCCCCCCCCCCCCCCCCCCCCCCCCCCCCCCGAAAAAAAAAAAAAAGTGTCTATGGCTAAGGGACTTGTAGGCCAGGGACTTGTAGACCAAGTTGGAATACTTCTAGTTCCTTTACGGCCCTGATAAACTCTTCTTAAAACTAGAGTAGGGGGGGGTGTCCTTGCAAGCCCTTTAGAGGGGGATGTTCAAGTCCACCAAGCCAGAACCCTAAACCCTCCACCCTTTAGCTCAAGCCAAAGCCCACATCTCTCTAGATTCCCTCATGCAGGAGATGTGCATCCTCGTTGCAGACCTGATGCGCAACTCAGTAGCACTTCTACTACTTCATGTGCTTTACATGATGAAGTCCCCAATCCCACGCTGCAGCTGTGGCATCACAGGGTAATAAACCCATGCATGTGCCTCTGGACCAAATGCCTCTCCTTCTCCTCTCCTCCTCGTCCTTCTACTTGGGTAGTTTATATTCGGGGTCCCTTGTTTTTCGTAAACCCCCTCTTCCCGCCAACTACAGGAAGCCTGAAGCGAATCATAAACCCCATACCCCACACCCCCTGAGCCCTACAAAAAAAAGCTCAAGCCCACATTCCTCACCCCTCCTCCCCCCTTTACCTCCTTCCCCTAAACCCGAAACACTATACCCTAAACCCAAATCCCTAAACCGTTTAACCCCGAACCCCCAAACCCCCAAACCCCCAAACCCCCAAACCCCCAAACCCTAAGCCCTAAGCCCTAAGCCCTAAGCCCTAAACCCTAAGCCCTAAACCCTAAACCCTAAACCCTAAACCCTAAACCCTAAACCCTAAACAAACATGTGAAGGTTCGAAGTGGGGGCGCAGCGTGAAGCTGATGGTCGGCCCGGGCCTTCTCTGCACCTCTCTTGACATGCGCCTTGGCGAACCTCTTCAGTGGGACTGAATGAACCCTAAGAGGGTTTAGGGTTTAGGGTTGAGGGTTTAGGGTTTAGGGTTTAGGGTTTAGGGCTAGGGTTTAGGGGTTTAGGGGTTTAGGGGTTTAGGGGTTTAGGGGTTTAGGGGTTTAGGGGTTTAGGGGTTTAGGGTTTAGGGTTTAGGGTCCTCCCCCCACCCCAAAGACCACGGATACTGGTTTCACCTTTTGTAGTATTTACTTGGGCCCCTAAAGCGACTGTATAGGAACCCCTTTAAGGCCCAAGTAAACCCTAAACCCTAGACCTGTTCTATGTAGGCACTGGGATGCCGAGCGTCATTGCCAGGTTCCGGGACTTCCAGGGGGGGGGGGGGGGAACTGTAGAAAAGTAACGGGCGCTTGGAGGTTCAGGAGGGTTTAGGGTTTAGGATTAAGGGTTTAGGGTTTAGGGCCAATTATAGGGCTTACCCCAATTACAGCTGTACTTTTGTAAACCCCCCAGAAGGTCTTCCAAGTTGGGTTCTAAGTAGTCTTACCCTAAACCCTAAACCCTGAAACCTAAAACCTAAACCCTAAACCCTAAACCCGAGTTTAGGAGTACGAAGTAGCCCACTTTCTCCACACCTTGAGCCCGAATGCATCCGCGGCATGGCGAGCCTGGAAAGAAGCACCGTGGGTCTAGGGTTTAGGGTTTAGAGTTTAGGGTTTAGGGTTTAGGCTTTAGGGTGGGAGCACAACATGGAAACCGCACCAGTGGACCCTTCAGTCAATGTGCTAGTGGTTGATCTGGGGCTGAGCTGCAATTGTCTTGTCAAATGGCCCACGCTTGGGAAGCAATTCAGTTCCTAAGCGAGTCTGGCCGTGGGCCTGGAACCGTCACGGCATTGGCAGGAGATCATGACCTGGTTGACACTGAAAGCCCCTTATAAACCCTTCACACCCTGGTTCACGCCCTTGGAATCACATGTCACGTCGCCAGTCCCAGCGGTCTGCAAGCCAGAATATGCCAGCATGAACGGGGCAATAAACCCTAAACTAACTCCTATGTAGTATTTCTGGGCAGTATACTAGAATATCCCTAGCAGTAACCCAAAAAGGAAGCACTTTGGAGCCTAAACCCTAAGCCCTAAGCCCTATAAGCCTAAACCCTAAAGTATAAACCCTAAACTAAACGCCAGGAACGGTGTCTCGATGTCCATGCTGCCCTGGAGTGCCGGAGTAGCCAAGCTGATCCAGGCCCTGGGAGTTAGACTTCGGGACTTGGCTTGAAGTTCTCCCTAAACCCTAAACCCTAAACCCCAAACCCCAAACCCTAAACCCTAAACCTAAACCCTATACACCCTAAATCGCCTTCGGGTTTAGGGTTTTATAAGGACTTGGCTTGAAAGCATCACTGTCGGGTTTGGGGCTTAGGGGCAAACAAGCTCGTTGCAAAGGGTTTGCCCTCGTTACGTAGTCAAGGGGATCTTTCGTAAAGCAGAACCAACTACTTGAACCTTTCGGGGCTATCATATTCCATTCTAACCCCAAAGGTTACCCTTTTGATTTTCCCAAGGATGCTGGACAACTAACTGGACCCTCAACCCTAAGCCCTACATCCTAAACCCTAAGCCCGAAACCCTGCACCCTTTGCCCTGAACCCTGAACCCTAAACCCTAAACCCTAAACCCTAACACCCTAAAACCTAAACCCTAAACCCAGCAAAACTCAGGCGGCCCCCCCATGTGAGATTCGGGTTCCAAGGCCTTGGCTTCCGCCTGGGTTGCAATTCTCGGAAACGACAGAACTGCCAAACAGGGTTTAGGGTTTAGGGTTTAGGGTTTAGAGTTTGGGGTTTAGGGTTTAGGATTTAGGGACGGGGTTTCCATGTAAGCTCGGTTTAGGGTTAGGGGTTTAGGGTTTAGGGCTTAAAACTTCCTACCTTCAGTGAGGAATAGACCTTTAATCATATTGAGGATCGATCCCTCGATAAATTAAGGGTTTAGGGTTTAGGTAGGTTTAGGGTTTAGGGTTCATATTTGGAAGGACCCGACGGCCGCTCCTGCGTGGCCAGCGGCCGTTGTGCCCGAGAGCCTCGCCTTTTGGGGCCTTAGGATTTTGGGTACGGGTTTACGGTTCACGCGGTTAGGATTAGGGTTGAGCTGGTTTCGGGTTTAGGGGGTTTTTGGGGTTATAGACTGGTTGTAGGTTTAGGGTTCTTTTGCAGTTTGGGGGTTTCTGTTGGAGAGCAGTCCCCCGTGACATGCTCGGGTTCAAGAAGCAGGCTCTTTAGAGGTTGCTTGGGGGCTTCAGGGGTTTAGATTCAGCAGATGATTGGGCGCGTCCAGCACGGTTCCCCACATCATCAAGGAGTCTTTCAAATTTCTGTTGCCCAGGAGTCCGAAATCCAAGTTGCCAAATTAGTCGTCTGCATGTAGAACATCTCTACTCTGGAGCGTTTCGTTTTTTCGTGCGGCTTGCAATAAGGGTCAGAGATCGAGAGGGCGAGAGAGTGCGACTGCGGATTGTCAAGTTCCTGTAGTTGACGACCTAACGGAGCTTTCCTTGGCCGGACGAGTCTCGCAAAGCCCTCGTGAATCCTGTCCTGTGGGCGCTTTCCAACCCCTAGACCCGAATAAAATGAGGCGCACATATCGCAAAGCCTCCATTTCCAGCAGCGCTAAACTCCTAAATGCTACCAAAACCCTCCTCAACCCTAAACCCTAAACCCTAAACCCTAAACTTGGCTAAACGCCACTCTACTAAGCCGGCAACCACCACAACTTCTCGAAGCCACTGATTGTTAGCGTTTTCCCTGGGGCCTAAGATCATAGAATCTGGGGATACTTCTCCAAGGGCTTAAAGGGGCCAACCTCGTTACGGTTTAGGGTTTAGGGTTTAGGGTTTAGGTTTCTAGGGTTGGGGTTTACGGTTTAGTAGGGGTTTAGGGTCTATAGGTTTTAGGGTTAGGGTTTAGGGTTTAGGGTTTAGGGTTTAGGGTTTAGGGTTTAGGGTTTAGGGTTTAGGGTTTAGGGTTTAGGGTTTAGGGTTGCCTCGTTGTCCCAGGTTCCCGACCCCGGCCGCGATTGCTGTCAGGGACTGCTTTGAAGGCTTCGGCTCTCGGAGCTGTTTTCACAAGGGAGCCCTAAACCCATAGCCCCCTTTAGGAATTTAGGGTTTAGGGTTTAGGGTTTAGGGTTGTTCCCCCTTATACTAACAGTCCTGGCTGGGGATTACAATATCCTAAGGGGGCTCTTATTGAAGGGTTTCTTGGGGCCGAAAGGCCATAATATTTGTTGGGCTATTTTTTAACGCCTAAGGGTAAACCTATAGCCCCCTTCGGAACTGTTTTTTGTATTGCTATTTCTACAAAGCCAAAAAGGGGACGTTTTAAGATCAGATTCTTCATTGAAGAATCTTAGGGGTGAGTACAGAAACTAGTGGCAAGGGGCTTCGGGCTTCAGGGTGCTTTCGGCTCTAAGCGTACCGAAGGGCATGGATAGAGGCTCTGGGGAGCTTCCGGCATCGCGGTGTCTGGAGCGGGGAGCTTCTGAGCTTGGGGGTTTCATCCTATCCTGGGTTTTGGGGTACTATACTTTTAATGCCTTTTTTTGGTTCTGGGGTCCTATCATGGCTACTTATACCGAAAAAAGTATATACCTCTTTTTTTGAAGAGTCTACGCCGAAGTGGGGTTTCAAGACCATTAACACGGGACCTTAGTATGACCCCTCTCAAACACACAAAGTGCATCCGATCATTCCTCGGTTAATCCGGGAAGCAGCAGGGTAGAGGACTGACCTTCGGGATATTCCCCCTTATACTAACAGTCATTAATAGGGACTATAATCGGGGGTACTGTAATCCCTATTAAGGACCGTTGGTGTGCGCGGGAACATCCCGAACTGAGCTACTTAAGTGCCTCCCTTAGTAGACATAGGTTTTAGACCCTGTTCTCAACGCTGATGCAGCACCAACCCAACTTAGCGTGCTCAGAACTATAGTGTAGCCTGCTTAAAGGGGTACTCCCAGTCTTCGAGTGGAGTTCAGAAAGAGGAAGCGCTGCTTTAATGCAATATTGGATATGCTTACCCTTCGAAAAACAGGTAATGCATCTCAAAATCCCCAAACCCCGAAACCCAGATCTTCAGCTGAGACC
>CAJNDS010000147.1:639772-694772 GCA_905221605.1 Symbiodinium natans
AAGAGGGGGAAGGGTTGCACTCAAGCCTACAACGATTCGTTCGCCATGTTTCAAAAGAAGGGGCTTGCCAGATTACGTCGCTACGCTCAAGGGCGTCGGGGGGCCCACCCGCGCCCAAAAGCACTTGACAGCATCGAGAGCCTCCAACTCAACAAAATAACCTAACGCATATACCCCAAACCCCAAAAGGCCTATACCCGGAAACCCCGAGCAAATCCTACACCCTAAACTGGCCCTAAACCCTTGTGAAAACCCTAAACCCTAAACCCTGAACCCTAAACCCTAAACCCTAAACCCTAAGCTTTCAAGAGAAGAGTCATAGTTGCAGCAGTAGAGCTCTGAATCTCCCCTCATCTCTGCTCAAGTCCTCCCAGCCCGGCCCTGAAGCCAAGGAGCCCGACTAGGGTTTAGGGTTTAGGGTTTCGGGTTTAGGGTTTAGTGTTTAGGGTTTAGGGTTTAGGGTTTTAGGATTGCCACTGCACCTTAACTGTGGGGACTCCTCCCTGTGTACTTCTGAGGTACCTTACAACTTATCAACCCTAATCTCTGAACCGTTTGTGTTTTTGGGTCTTGGGCTTTCTGTGGAACGTTTGGGAGTTTGGGGTTTAAACCCTGGGCCTTTTGGGTTTAGGGTCGTTCTTTGACGGGTTCTTGTGAGCCTTCTGGGGAACTCCGCACCAGGCGTTCATGGCCGGCCTGGAGGCCATGATGAAAGCCGGAGGAGCTGGGAAAGGCCTCCTGGGAATCGGTTTTTTTGGGGGGTTTTAGGGTTTAGGGTTTAGGGTTCAGGGTCCCATAGCCACAAGGGGTCTTTATTGCACGCAATTGCTCTCATGTTTGTGCTACCCGCGGAACAGAGTTCGTGTGGCAGCATCCTGATTCCCGGCCGACTTCCCAAGCCCGGATGCAAAAAGGGTTCAGGGTTCAGGGTTCTGGGTTTAGGGCGAGGGTTTAAGGTTTGGGGTCGCCATGGGGCGGGGTTGAGGGAGTTAAGGCTCGTGGTTGAGGGTTTGGGGTTTAGGGTGAAAATCGGGTTTGGGGCTTCGGGTTTGGAGTCTTGGGGTTTGGGTGCATGTAGGGTTTGAGGTTAACCCTAAACCCTAAACCCTAAACCCTAAACCCTAAACCCTAAACCCTAAACCCTAAACCCTAAACCCCCACTAGGCGCCCGGACGATGCTCGACGCGCTGCTGCCGGCCGCCGAGGCGCTCCTGGCCGGCCAAGGCCTCGCAGGCGCCCCAAGGGGGGGGTGGAGGAGGAGGGGGGGGGTTTAGGGTTTAGGGTTTAGGGTTTAGGGTTTAGGGTTTAGGGTTTAGGGTTTAGGGTTTAGGGTTTAGGGTTTAGGGTTTAGGGTTTAGGAATAGGGTAAATAGGGTTTAGGGTCCAGGGTTCAGGGTTTAGCATTAAGGGTTTTTAGGGCTTAGGGTGAAGGGCTTAGGGTTTAGGATGAAGGTTTATGGGTTTAGGATTGTCGGCTTAGGGCTTCGGAGTAAGAGTTTTGGGGTTTGTCTAAGGGTGGAGAATGTCAAGGTTTAAGACTTCTGGTTGCAGGCATCCTCTCAGTTTGTTGGTACGAACCTAGACTTTGGGGTGTGGGGATGGAGAGGGGGGTTGGTGAGGGGGAAAGGGGGCTTGGGGACGAAACCCCAAAACCTAAACCCCACACCCTAAACCCTAAAGCCCTCAAACCCTAAACCCTAAACCCCTGAAACCCTGAAACCCTGAAACCCTAAAACCCTAAGACCCCTGAAACCCTGAAACCCCTAAAACCCTGAAACCCTAAAACCCTACAACCCTGAAACCCTAAAACCCTGAAACCCCTAAAACCCCAAAACCCCAAAACCCTAAACCCTAAAACCCTAAAACCCTAAAACCCTAAAACCCTAAAACCCTAAAACCCTAAAACCCCAAAACCCCAAACCCCTGAAACCCTGAAACCCTAAAACCCTAAACCCCTGAAACCCTAAAACCCTAAAACCCCAAAACCCTAAAACCCTAAAACCCCAAAACCCCTGAAACCCTAAAACCCTAAAACCCTAAAACCCTAAACCCTAAACCCTAAACCCTCTTCTTTCTCATACTTGGGAGGATTCTAAGCACCCTGAAGGCGCCGCGGAGGCCGCCAAGGCCGGGGCTGAGGCGACGAAGGAGATGAAGCCAAAGGCCCCGTCCCTCTTGGGGAGCTCCTTTAGTAGGGTTTAGGGTTTAGGGTTTAGGGTTCAGGGTTTAGGGTTTAGGGTTTGGAGGAGTGGGGTTTAGGGTTTAGGGTTTAGGGTTTGGGGTTCAGGGTTTAGGGCTTAGAGGAATGGGGTTTAGGGTTTAGGGCTTAGATGGGTAGGTTTAGGGTTTCGTGTTTAAGGGAAGGCTTTGGACTGGCCTATAGGGCTGAGGGTGTGGTTTAGGGTTTAGGGAGTGGAGTGGCCTAGGCCTTCAGGGGACTGGGGTCGCTCAGGGTTGAGGGAGTGGAGTGGTTTAGGGTTTGCGGTGTGGTTTACGGTTCCTAAACCCTAAACCCTAAACCCTAAACCCTAAACCCTAAACCCTCAACTAAGGTAGCTTCCTTAATTAAGGGGTGTTTTGGGCTCTTTGGGTATGCCATGGATGTAGGGCTTAGGGCTTAACTGAGCAAGGCGCTTACACATGAATCAATTCAGTTTCTTTCAAGCCCTTTACCAGCCTTTAAATTCAGTTACTTAAGGCCCTTTACAAGCCTATAAGTTCAGTTTCTTTAAAGCCCTTTACAAGCCTGTAAATCTTATATCTGGCCTACTAAGATTCCAGAGCCTTCATTTCGGGTTGGCCTTGCTTGGTGTTGTGGGCCATTAAAGGCTCACAGAGATATTGGTAACCAAATTACGCTTCTAGGTTTGTGTGTTCCTGCTTCTTCTTCTTCTTATAATTATCCTGCCTCTTCTTCTTCGTCAGTCGCTTTCGTCATGAGAGCCGACCATATATTCATTCGTGAGCAATCAACAAAGGGCAGAGATTGGTAGCGCACCTGCTCAGACAGACAGCACGTGAAAAGTACTGTGCCAGGCTGGACGATCGGAGAACGTGCCAGAAAGCGTGCTGAAAGGCGCAGCCTTCAGAGATCGTGTCCACTGAAACAAACTTGGGGGCGAAATGAACACCACAGGGTTTGTGTCCATAAGGGGTTATAGAGTAGAATGGCATGAGTACTTGTATAACAGGCATTAGTAGTAGTACTCGCAGTGCGATCTGTTTGCGGTGTCCATCTAGTTCCGCATAGGCAGTCAACAAACACGCCTAATGCTTCGTGATTTCCGCCTGCCAGTGCGAGCTTGCATAACAGCATGGTCTTTGGGCCCCCAAACCCGAGAAGAATGAGAGTCCCTAGAGCCTTAGGGCACGCCATAATATAGGGTCGGATTGGTTACTTATAGTATTCCCGTATGGTGCTTTATTTATCATTGTACGAGAATACCCCCCCCAAAAAAAAAACAAAAAAGCGATTCTAATTTCTCAGGCCCCCATAGTAGCCAGTTGAGTGCTTTCGTTGCTGCCTTTGCACCCAGATTTATTGTTTTGGAGGTTTCGCTTACCGGCTTAGCGTGAGCAAGAAAAAGTAGAACTATCGAATTTGTTAAGACATGAACAACTGCAAATAAATAGAAAACCAATCAGATGTACATGTATGCATGTACGTATGTATTGTATTGTATTGTATTGTATTGTATTGTATTGTATTGTATTGTATTGTATTGTATTGTATTGTATTGTATTGTATTGTATTGTATTGTATTGTATTGTATGTATGTGTGACGTTTGTTTGTATATCTATATATATATATACCCTCGAACTTCACGAGCTCCCTAAAGAACACCCCTAACCCAACAAGCAACCGTGACCAAGTCCTCCAAGAATCGCTTCAGGCGGTGTATACATGCTCTGTACGGAGTGATAAGCTCAGAACTTGTAGAGTTTAGGGTTTTCTAAAGACAAAAAGCCTAAAACCCTAAGACCCTCAAACCCTAAAACCCCAAAAACCCTAAAAGCCCTCAAAGCCCTGCGAGCCTCGGACAAGGCAACGCCGACCCTGGAGCTGTCGCGGCATCGATCTTCTTCGATGCCCTGCTGTGATGTTGCGGGAGTGGTTTAGGGTTTTGGGTTTTGGGTTTTGGGTTTAGGGTTGAGGGTTTGGGGCTTATTTAGGGTTGAGGGTTTGTTACTAGTCACATAGGCCCACGATGGCACACACACACGCACACACAAATGGGCAGTTCTCGAAATTGGCACCCCTTTAGGGGTCCTTTTTGCATAGTGCCATACTATATCTTGGACCCAAAAGCGGCCCCCAATGTAGCGAAAGACCCATATAAGGCTGGTTGGTGCGTAGCGAAGCGAAGCACTGTAAGCGTCTCGTTGTTGCCTTGAACAACCCTAAACCCTAAACCCGAAACACTAAACTCTAAACCCTAAAGCCTTGAACACAGTTTGCGGTGTCGAAGCCTTTGCGGCTCCAAGGGTCTGCAAAGGGTAGCGGTAGCTTCTTGCTAGGCTCGTACTTTAGATTTGCCCACCGCCGCCCCATGCACCTCCAGGGAATTGGGTAGTTCCATGCTAGGATGGCTGAAATCAGCTGAACTGCTCGATTTGCACAAATGATGCACAGGGTGTCACGGGGTCGTGAGGGCTGGCGGGTGGACTCTGCTGTGAATACAACTCTAGAGACGTTTTGATTATCCGTTTCCGGGTTGAATCCTGCGCCCTGAACCCATGAAGCTCCCATTCATAGAAGGAGGTTTTCTCAACTGCATCCCTTGGCATAGGGTTTAAGGGTTTAGAGTTGAGGGTTTAGGGTAGGGGCGTTAGGGTTTAGGATTTAGGGATTTTAGCTCACCCTCGACATCAAGCGCGAGGCTTGTGTCGACATCGTCGTTTAATTATCGGCTAGTAGGGCGATCGGAAGGTACCAGGAACAGCGCCTGTGCCACTCGAAAACGGCGTCAGCTATGAAGAACCCCGCCCCCCCCCCCCCCCCCCCCCCCCAAACAAAGAAACCGTATAGGGGCAATATAGGGATTATGACCTGTTGTCTCAACACGAGGCTTCTGACTATTTTTTCGGGGGCTTCCCTGGGAACCGAAGGAGCCCGAAAAAATGGGGGTCATATACCCTTCCCATGAAGGTATATGAACCAGAACCCCTTTACGGGTTCATTTTAACCCTAAACCCTAAACCCTAAACCCTAAACCCTAAACCCTTCTCCCCAAAGTTCTTAGGCAAATGGTAGGCTGTCGCGGCGGGGGGAGGGCTGGTGTTTCGAGGCACCTCAGAGTCCGGGTCCACCTGGGTACAGAGTTGTAAAGCATGCTGACCCCAAACCCTAAACCCTAAACCCTAAACCCTAAACCCTAAACCCTAAACCCTAAACCCTAAACCCTAAACCCTAAACCCTTGCTCTGATGGGGGGTGGAGCCCTATAGATGTTTGTGGAGTCCATGTCTGGGTTCTTTAGGGTTTAGGGCTTAGCGTTTAAGTCTCTTGGACAAGATGCGTTTCGGACCTTTAGGGTTTAGGGCTTAGGGTTTAGGGTTTAGGGTTTAGGGTTTAGGGTTTAGGGTTTAGGACCTCGGCAGCCCAGTGGTACCCTTTGCCCCTTTTTGGTACTTCGCTCCTACTTGTTAGCGAACCAACCAAAAAGGTGTAATTGCCTTAATTATAAGATGGTTAATGGGCTGCCAAGGCACATTTGAGGTTCAGAGTATGGTATCTTTGTGAAGGAGGTCTTGGGGGGCTTTAGTGGCTGCAGGGGGTTTGGAGGCGCGACACCCTAAACCCTAAACCCCAAACCCCAAACCCCAATCCCCAAACCCTAAACCCTAAACCCTAAGAAGGGGAGGAACCTGCAATCCCAGCGTGGCTCTCACGCCGCCAACCTGTTTTACTCGCCCTAAACTTGGGATGTTCCCCTTATACCTAAATCCCCCTTGGGAGTTTTTTTTAAATAAATTTTGTGTATATAAAACACAACAGGATAAAAATATGTGTTTCAGTTAAGGTTCTGAGGGGAGTATAGATGCTAACAGTCCTCAATAGGAATTATAGTAGGGGGTCTACTAGGGACTGCTAGTATAAGGGGGAAAATCCCTAAACCCGAAACCCGAAACCCTAACCCCTAGCCTAACCCCTGAACCCTAAACCCTTATAAACCCTAAACCCTTATAAACCCTAAACCCTTGTAAACCCTATAGACCCTAAAGCCTAAACCCTAAACCCTACGTCAGCCCAAGGACTCCCAGGACACCTCAAGCGCCGGCCCCGAAGAAAGCTTACTTGGAGGTACGTGGTACTTATTAACCAGTTAGAACTCTACTTTTAGCCCACTTATAAGACCCTTAAGTGCCCTAATATGGTTATAAGTAGAGAGCGTTATAACTGTACTTATAGCCCACTTATAAGACCCTTAAGTGCCCTAATATGGTTATAAGTAAAGAGCGTTATAACTGTACTTATAGCCCACTTACAAGACCCTTAAGTGCCCTAATATGGATATAGGTCAGGAGCGTGGCCGGATGTCTTCGAAGTCTCAAGTTGCATTCGACAGGGCGAAGTAGGGTTTAGGGTTTGGGGTTTGGGGTTTGGGGTTTAGGGTTTAGGGTTTAGGGTTTAGAGTTCAGGGTTTAGGGTTTAGCGTCCCTATGGTTTAGCCTTTATGAACCCTAAATGCAAGGGCTCTGGCCAGTGCTGTCGGGACGGGAGAACAGCGAGGGCCTCCAGTAGGCCCGCATGTCCTGTGTTTGGGCTACTCTTTCCTTTCTACGCTCCCTTAAGCAAGAATAGACTCACTTTTTGTGGATTTATAGGGTTTAGGTAGGATTTACAGGGTTTAGGGGTTTATATAGGGTTTCTTAGGGGCGAAGCAGTTAACTTCTAACCTTTTTGGTTATAAGCAATCCTATCACAAATACAAGGTTGGCCAGGGTATTCAGCCCCTAGGGTTTAGGGTTTAGGATTTAGGGTTTAGGGTTTGGGGTTTAGGGTTTAGGGTTTGGGGTTTAGGGTTTGGGGTTTAGGGTTTAGGGTTTGGGGTTTAGGGTTTAGGGCTACCAGGGGAGTCCTAGACGTGCGGCGCCATGGGAAGAGTACATCCCTGGATCGATGACTGGGCCCCTTGGCAGGATTTGAAGGGTTTGGGGTTTAGGGTTTGGGGTTTGGGGTTTAGGGTTTAGGGTTTAGGGTTAGGGTTTAGGGTTTGGGGTTTAGGGTTCCCAATTCCAGCTCCTTATGGCTGATTTTTGTTTGGAGGGCCAACGGGTTCTTCTTATGTGGTACTATCAAAGTCGAGAAACCCCACCCCTCTGCCCAACAGAAAAGCTGCAAACGGGGGTCCAGGTAGGTTTTAGGTCTGCAGGACTGTGTTCAAGCACTGAAATTCCTTTTCTATCGGGTGCAGGGTGGTGAGTAAGTTCCTTGATTCTAAAGCCAACACACAGACAGACAAGGAACTACAGTCGAACCTCAATCGAGATCCGAAAGGGCTTTAGGAGTTCCCCCCCTTAGGGCCTCAATCAGAGGCTGGGGTCCTTAGTGGGGAGTATTAGGCAACCTTGGGCTACATGCTACCCTTGAACCCTAGCCCTACACCCTAAACTTCTACACCCTAAATCTTAAGAACCCAATGGTACAAAGGGCTGCCTGCTGCGGCTGTGGTCCAGGTTTGAGGAGGGTTTGAGGTTTTCGGGTTGAGAACCCTTGAACTTCAAGAAAGGTAAGACTACCCGAGTTTAAGGTTTAGGGTTTAGGGTTTAGGTTTTTTTTTACGCCGCAGTCAGGCTTAGAATAAAGATCTTGGAGCCCGCAGTAGGGCATGAAGCAGGTTAGGATAAGCCAAGTTAAGATACTCGGAGCCCTACTGAGTTTCTCTCCTACTTCTTAAGTTAGTTCCCTCTTTAGCTTTCAAGTGCACCTCTCCTACTTCTTAAGTTAGTTCCCTCTTTAGCTTTCAAGTGCACCTACACACCTGAAATCCAGGATGACGACCAGCCGAAGAAAGCCGTAGAGCCTTTGAGCCTTGGTAGCCCAGCGGTACCCTTTACTTTTTTTGTTTTCTTTGTTTTTTTTTTTTTTTCTTTGGGGGGGGGGGGGGGGGGGGGGGGAGTCCTGGGCTCCCTTATAAAGTAGCCAACCCAAAACAAGGGTACCCTTAGCATTGTGAGAGTACGGGCCCCTAAACCCTAAACCCTAAACCCTAAACCCTAAACCCTAAACCCTAAACCCTAAACCCTGGCTAATTACTAAGGAGCTACAGCCTGGCGGAGAAGTTTGCGATTGTTGGCGTGCTTGAGACCATGACCATCGGTACACTGATCTTTGCCGTCCGCGACTTGTCTCCTAACATGAATATCCAAGAGTTTCGGTATAGGGCCTAGGGTTTAGGGTTTAGGGTTTAGGATTTAGGGTTTTGGGTTTGGGGTTTAGAGTTTCCGGCATACTGTACAACCCTTCCACCGTTTAACCCTAGAACCTCTGGAGGGTGACCCCATGGTGCCCTAAACCCTAAACCCTAAACCCGAAACCCTCCTAAACCCTAAGCCCTAAACCCTAAACCCTAAACCCTGACTCTTACCCTAAACGGAGAACGGCCTTGCACTGCGCGGAACTTGGCCAGTGTCTGCTTTGGCTTGGTAGCCCAGTGCTGCCCTGCACTTTTCTTGGGGATTTAGGGTTTAGGGTTTGGGGTTTAGGGTTTGGGGTTTAGGGTTTTGGGTTTGGGGTTTGGGGGCTCAAGGTTCCCTTATGAAGTAGCCAACCAAAAACCAGGGCACCCTAGGCAGGTCCAGTCGGAGGCCCGGAATTTCCCACATTGTTTAGGGTTTAGGGTTAGCCAAGCCATGGCTGCCTGAAAAACCATTACGCCCCCTTTCGCTTCACAAGTCCACTAGGACACTTGGCTGACACAATTGCAAATGGGGGGGGGGGTTAGGGTTTAGGGTGTAGGGTGTAGGGTGTAGGGTTTAGGCAATTCAAAGGGTTCGTAGGGGTTTTGGGGTGTAGGGTTTCGGCAATGGCTACGGCTCAAGGTTTCGGCTCAGGTTCCTTGATTTGCTTGGGGTTTTGGTCTCCTTTGCACCATGGCTTTTCCAAATGCACTGCTTCCTTCAGAGATACCAATCGAAGATGATGAAGATTCCCCCTCAAAGAGAGCCCGTATGGAAGATGCTGATGCTGCACTAGATCTTATGCTTGAACGACAGAAAGCCTCTCCTGCGGCATCCTTGGAGATGGTTCCTGCTTGGGCTCGACAACTTCAAGCTTCGGTGGACAGCAATGCTTTGCAGATTCGAGAGGTTTGCCAGGATTTTCACACTAGGCTCAGTTATCTGGAAGACCGGGTGGCACGTCCTGCTGAAGATCCTCGTGTCTCAGTATTGACTGAGAAGGTTGACGAGCTTACTAGGTTGGTTCATGGTAGACCCCCTTCAGTTCCTATGAATGCATCATCAGGGAATGCGGCTGATCCATGGGCTTCCTTTTCAAGGCAACAGCAAGAGCGAACAGTTCAGAGGTCCAGCTTCGGTCCCTCGAGTTCCCAGCAGAGTCACGATACGGACTTTTGTCGAGTTATAGTGGGAGGTTGGTGTTTTGACACACCAAGACGAGTCATTTTGGAGGATCTTTCCCGCTTGGTGGCAACCTGGAGTCAGGCTGACCGAAGCCTTATTACCAAGCAGATGGTCTTTGGACAGCGTGCTCAAACAGCTCACTTGATCCTACAACCGTGCGACTTCCCGGGGGACCGGTTTTACGCGCTTCAGGAATCCTACTCCAACAAGGTGTTCACTCGAAGTGGTGAGGGCATGTGGATGTCGCCGTCGCGCTCTCCTGCGCGCCGTGCCCTGAATAAGGTGACCAAGAGGGCGTTGGACACTATCTCAGGACTTTGGCCGGCGGATTCCCCACCAAAGCTTGAGACCTCATGGCAAAGGCAGATTGTCTGGCTTGCAGACCGCAGGGTAGCAGCAGGTACTCAGGACATGTTGGTCGCTCAGCCCGCCGAAAAGGTCATCGTCAAGGTCATCGGAAAGGATGAAAGCAAGTTTTACTTTAATGTTTCGCTCCTTGCAACAGAGACAAAACAGACTGAAGCCGAAATCGAAATTAAGGTGCAAGAGGCAAGCTGAAACTCTGCCACTTCCTGCTATGAATTCTTTATCTCTGACTCTTGGAATATTCAAGGAAAGTCAATGAGTGTTGTTTCCGAATGGCTCAGACTCCTGGACCCTGAGATTGAGTTTCTTGCCTTGCAAGAAGTGGGAGGGACCATGAACCTTCTCACACGGGAGCCAGGTGAGACTCGACCGCTGGGGCCATTGGACGAGTACAGTTTTCAGGATTGTGAGTTGGCGGATTTCTTTGTTTTTGGGAGCTCACGTGTACAGTCGCATCTGGCTCAGATGATCTTGCTCTCGAAGGATGCTGTTGAGTGTGTTCTTGACACGTTCGAAGGGGAGCGAGTGATAGGGGTACAGTTCGTGGCAACGGCTTCCAAAGTCAAACGATGGATTTTCTCGATTCACCTTCCTCACAGTGACAACGATGAGGACACTTTCGCAGTGGCCCTCGCAGAACTTAGTACAGTGTGCCATCGACATCAATCTGGTCAGGTTGTAATCCTTGGGGACTTCAACGTTGAGAGAGAAAGTCATAGAGCTTTTCTTCTTGACGACGTGCTGGGTCGCTTTGGGTACAAAACCTTCAGAGGTGGAGTGGCTACGCGCTTTGGCCGAAATGGCTCTTCCGAATTGGATTTTGCATGTGTTAGTCGGAAACTAAATGCTATGATTAGGCGGATTCCTCAAGCTGCTCGCTTGATCGTTCATTCACAGTCCAGACTGGATATAGGATCAGATCATGAACGTATCACCCTTGAACTCGCACTGGGAGATAAGATTCCGAGACGAGCTCGAAGGCGTCCCAACAAGGGAAGGTGTGGCAGATGGAGCGTGGGTTTGAACCTCAACGAACATGTCAGCCAGCTTCAGACAGTTTTCTCCGAGATGTCACTGGTGGGTAAGTGGGAGGCCCTCAAAGAGACCCAGGTTGCTTGTTGCTATAGAACTCCCACTTACAAGTTCAAAGATAGTCCTCAACTAAAGCAGATGTGCAAAGATAGGACGCAGTGCCAAGATCCAGACACCAAACTTCTGCTGACACGTGGTATCCTCGCCAAGCGACGAGCAGAGAAGATTGAGTGGCTTCGGGACCTAGAAGAGCGTTCGTCTCGTGGTGAAGCTGGGGCTATCCGTTATCTTCGAGGTCGCAGTAAGGTTTACAACAACATGGATGGTATGGCCAGGGAGTGTGGTGGGGTTGATGAAGCAGCAAGGGCCATACAAGAACACTTCGATCTTCTCTTTAATCCCACAGTTTCGGATGAGCACAAGCAAACCGTTGCGGAAGTGATGAGTGCGCTTCAGTTGAGCTCTGGAGAGTTTGCAGTGAAATTGTTCACTAAAGAGGAAATTGACAAGGGTGTTGCTCGGTTGAAGCCTGGAAAGTCCACAGGCATGAGTGGGGTGTCAAGCGAGTTGCTTACAGCTATGTGGACAATACCTCAAGGACAGTGCATTCTAACTGATTTCTTGAATGACATGCTCCAGAGCTCGGAAGTGCCTGCAGAAGTTCATCGTGCCTTTGTTGTGCTGCTGCCAAAGGTGAGGGATGTTCTTAGACCATTGGACATTCGTCCTATTTGTTTAGTTGAGGTTACGAATAAGCTATTCAGCTTTCTACTTTTGCAACGTTTGGTGGACTCTTGGCCTGTCCCCAATTGTCAGTTTGGCGCAGTAAGTGGAGGGCAGGTTTTGGACGCTTTGGCGGCAGCGCATTGGCAAACCGGCGCAGAGGCTATGAGGCAGCGGCGTTCAGTGTGGATAAATGCGGATATCCAGAGCGCTTTTGATTCACTAAATCATTCCACTATTGCGCAGTATCTGCAGGAGCATTGTCCACCGCATTTATCCCGTGAAACGCTCCAACTTCTTCGTATAGTGTGCAGCCCTGTCATGAAGTTCTCTTGGAAGGGCACAGACTGGGAGACCTTGCAAGGCCAAGGAGTCCAGCAAGGACACACCCATAGCCCCATAATATTTGCATACATCATCGGCCACTACGTGCAAACTGAGTTCGAGAGGTGGAGGGTTGGGGGTTCTTCTTCCAGCACTGGGGACTGGGGATGGCTGTTTATTGACGACCTCCTGTTACACTTCGATGACTGGCATACAGCCTCCACCCTAACCCCTTTGATGCAAAAGGCATTGGCCTCCCTGGGCTTGCGACTGAATCTTCGAAAAACCGAGTTACTCGGGCACGAGGAAGCGTTGCAGGAAGGTAGGCGACTCTGCCTTCCTGAGGATCATTTGCTGCGTCAGATCTCCTGGAAAACCAGCACACAGTATCTGCGCAAACCGCTCAGATTCCTTGAGGTTGGAGAGTCAACCTTTCAGCTCTTGTTTCCATCCCTCAAGCGAGCAGTCTACGTGGGAATGGAAAGCATGAAATCCGTCTTCAAGAGCCTGTTTTGGAGAGAAGCTGAACTCGCTTTCAAGTTGGTAAACCGCTATGTGGGTTCCAAATGGTTCTGGTTTGGGCCTTTACTTATCCCGATACAGACTCATGTGCAGGAAGTTCAGACGTTGCAGGTGTCGGTCATGACATCGGTTCTAAAGCTCTTCATTCCAGAAACTGTCAAGCGAGACGCGGCTATGTCCTTACACCGTTTGAGAAGGCGAGCGCTGTTGGTGTTTCTGGGGCGAAATAGGCAGGTTTCCTGGGCGCACATTTGGCGAATGAGAATCTGGGGATACTTTGGCCATGTATTGCGGAGGCATGACACTCATCCCACTAAGCGAATCCTTCTAGGTCAGGACAACTTGCAAAGGCCGCAGGGGGGTGTAGCGAATACTCCGCTTCGGTGGATACGGAGCTCAGTGGCCAAGGCCTTCTCGGTTGAACCAACTGTTGAGCAGTTGCTGATTTGCGCAGCCGATAGAGAGCAGTGGAGAATCCAGGGAAGTCAGTACATTGTAGCAATGGGAGACAGTGAGTCCCATTCCCACCTAGCGCAAAGCACTTGGAGTCACTGGCAGTATTCAGTTCTGCAATTGGTTCCTTGGCTTTTTCCCTGCTCGATGGTCTCAGTCGACGGACGAACATCGCTTATTTGGATTGATGAGTGTGAGGGCTTTCAACAGTGGGACCTTGAAGATGTCAGCTTCGAGGACCTTTGGACCTTTGTGACTCGAGTTCGTATGCAGAGTGATGCTTGGGTGTTCATGATCCATGTTTCCACGGAGATGTACGAGGCGCATGCAGTTATGTGGGGTCGGTTGGCTGAGGAGTGTGTGACAAACTTTCACCAAATTGTGCTACTTGACATTTTAGATGATGTCACTATGGAACGGGTGACGCAGCTAGCCTTGCAGTCACGAGAACTGTGAAGCTGGTTGTGTGAGCCTGACTTTCCCGGCAGCTGTGCAGACCTGGTTGTAAAAGGGTTTCGGCAAGTCAAAGGGTTCAGAACCCTAAGGCCGAAACTCTAGACCCCACGCTTTTCCAAGATAGAAGTTAAAGGCACGCCAGGCCGTACGCTTTTCTCAGAACGTTTGCAGCAGCCAAAAGCCAGTATAGGGTTTAGAGTTTGGGGTTTAACTTCGCAAGCAAGCCTTCTGACTCCAAAAAGAGACACTCAGCAGGTTGAAGCTTTTCGACTGGCACTACTGTAAATCCCTCCAACCACCGCCCACCACCTGCGAACCCGAGGAAGGAGCAAGTTCCTTCAGAGGAAAGATCTGACGCCAAGGCGCGCGGCTTCAGGTTCAGGGTTTCATGCCAAACGCAACCCTGCTAATGGTACAAAAATCCTCCCCCCCCTCCCCCCACGCAACTTTTACCCTTACAATGCTGTTAGACTGGATTGTGTTTTCATGCCTACATTGTTACCATTCCGCGTGTTGCGCTTTATCGGGGTCAGGTGAATTTAGGTTAGTGGGATGAGGGAGCCCTAAAACCCTAAACCCGAACACCCTAAATCCCTTGAGTTACTGACAGTTACCCTAAGGGTCCATGTACCTCATTATTATATGCTAGGGTTCAGGGCTTAGGGTCAACTACCCAAGCCCTATAAACCTTAAAGGTCCTGATCCAAAAGAACCTCAGCCAAAAACACTATAGAGCTCCAGGTAATGACTCTACCTCCTACACCCTCAGCAACCCTAACCTCAACTCTAGCCCTATAACCCCCAAACTCTACAGACCCGAAGTGAGCCATATCATAGAGACCCCAACCTTGGGGACTAAATGAACCCCTGAAAGACCTTATGGTCCTGAATAGGGATTATAGTAGTATCGTAAACCCTAAACCCCTAAACCCTAAACCCCCTAAACCCGAAACCCCCTAAACCCGAAACCCCCTAAACCCTAAACCCCACTACCCACTAAGCCCCAAACCCCCCAAGGAATCCCTAAACCATCCTGTGCCGGAGGCAGGTCAATGCTTCGCTTTTGGGCGCCTTTTTGCCGCCCGGGCTGAACTGATCGTTTAGGGTTTAGGGTTTAGCCAAAGGCTCCTATGTAGCACCTTTTTGGGACCCCAAAAGGAACTACATTGGAGCCTTTGGGTAGGGATTAGGGGTTGGGGTCTTCAAGCTGTTCTGGGCTCAGGGTTTCCTGCGCCCTATAATCCCTAAACCCTATATACCCTAAACTCTATACATCCCATAGACCCTATCCTCGATTCAGTTTGGAGAACGCGAGCCGAAGGGAATTCCCGCTGGGGCGTTCAGGTTTCAGGTTTGGCCCTGCAAGCCTTCATCCCCTAAACCCTAAACCCTAAACCCTAAACCCTAAACCCTAAACCCTAAACCCTAAACCCTAAACCCTATAAACCTTAAACCCTGACCCTAGACCCCAACATCTAGGGTTGAACCCCTTGCCCTTGTTTAAGGGGATTCCAAGGGATCCGAAGAATGGGCCCTTGTTATGTATAGTGTATAGAAGGATATATAACGGGGGGACCCAAATTAAGGGCCCATACTTCGGATCCCCTATTCTAGAACTTCGGCCCCTCGAACTTCGAAGATTAAACCCTAAACCCTAAACCCTAAACCCTGAACCCTGAACCCTGAACCCTGAACCCTGAACCCTGAACCCTGAACCCTGAACCCTGAACCCGAAGATTGGGTTTGTTCCTGGTTTTTCAGGCTTGCGCCTGCGTTCATCCTCATCCAGAAGGCCTACTACGACACGCTGATCGAGTACCGCGGGTTTCCTGGCAGCACATGGGGAAATTGTTGTTGTAAATCTCAGCCATCTTCGGGTACCCTTCATGTTTTAGGGTCCGTCTTATAACCGGATCCCCAAAGGGATCGTAATTAAGATCATGAGGAGTTCAGGGCTTTAACCCTAAACCTTAAACCCTAAACCCAGGCTGAAGCCCGAGCAGCAGAGCATCGGGAGTTACCTCAACCTATCTCTGCTGTCGCCGACAAAGTTCACCTGGGACTACACAGAGGTCGTAGCGCGCCCGAAGGTCAACCCAACTTTGCACGATACCTGGAAATGGCACGAGGACGAGTAAAGTCGTACCATGTGTGGTGAAGCAGTAGACGCAAGATTGCCAGGTACTAGTTCTCCACATCTGCGGAAACCTCATCAGTCGTGCCTTGGGGCGGGGGGTCGGGTGGGGCAAAAGGCCCGCGGGAAGCCGGTATCCGGCTACGCCCTCCCGAAGGAACTTCTGGCCACGTTCTCATCCAGCAATTTTTCCCGTGGCCGAGGTGTGCTTAGAGGGCTTAAGGCCCTAGCTGAGGGCTCCGATTCTTTTTAGGGTTAGTTCTAGGGGAGTCTAGTATGTTACCCCAAAATGGTACTACACAGGAGCCTTTGGGATAAACCCGAAATCCTAAACCCTAACACTTAAGCCCTAAACCCTAAACCCTAAACCCTAAACCCTAAACCCTAAACCCTAAACCCTAAACCCTAAACCCTAAACCCTAAACCCTAAACCCTAAACCCTAAAGCCTACCCCAAAAAGGTACTACATAGGAGCCTTTGGGTAAACCCTAAGAGTTTCGGGACTCAAAGGAGTGCCCGCTGACGAAGTCAGGCCGTGGCGACTATGGGTTGATTGCGAGGCTGAAAGAAAGTGCTTTGGTTCAGGGTTTGGGTTTATGGTTTAGGGTTTAGGGTTTAGGGTTTAGGGTTTAGGGTTTAGGGTTTAGGGTTTAGGGTTTAGGGTTTCAGAGAGCCCGGGTTCAAGGGTTCGAGGGTTCAAGGGTTTAGGGTTTCGGTCGTGCTCTGTTTTCATGCCTACAGCCATGCACACTTCTCCCCTTAACATGCCTTTGCTTGGATACCCACGACCATTGCAGGCTGGTCCCTTGGCCGCCACAGCCTTTCACGCCTCATCCCCGAAACCCTGGAGACCCCCCCAGAACGCTGAAACCAACCCTAAACCCTGAGCCCTAAACCCGAACACGGGTGACAACCACAAGCCCGAAACCTTAAGCCCTACAAGCCCTGAACCCTAAGCCCTGAACCTTAAACCCTAAACCCTAAACCCTAAACCCTACACCCTAAACCCTAAACCCTAAACCCTGAACCCTAAACCCTAAACCCCAAACCCTAAACCCGAAACCCTAAACCCTAAACCCTAAACCCTAAACCCTAAACCCTAAACCCTAAACCCTAAACCCTAAACCCTAAACCCTAAACCCTAAACCCAAACCCTTCAAAGGGGGGTTGGAGAGCGGTGCTGGGGTGGAGACATGGAGCTTTCACCCTCCTGCCCGCAATGGCGCCATGTGATCGAGGAGTCCGGGGTTCAGGGTTTATAGGGTTTAGGGTTTAGGATTAGGGTTTAGGGTTTAGGGTTAGGGTTTAGGATTAGGGTTTAGGGTTTAGGGTTTAGGGTTTAGGGTTTAGGGTTAGGATTCAGGGTCCCCCCCCCCCCCCCCCAGTACTATAACCCCCCTTTTATAAGGGTTGCTAGGTAGCCTACAAAGACAAGCAGGTTTAGGGTGTGTTTACCCAGTTGATGGGGCCCCGAAGGCACTTATATGTGGGCTCTTGGACACTTGGGGCTACTGTGTTGTAGCATGTAGATACAAACTATAGGATTCCTAGGCAAGCTACCAAAAACAAGGCTTGCACTTTGTTAGGTCATCACTATAGAGCCGCTTTATAGGGTTCCTAGGCAACCTGCAGAAGAAAGGTAGGTTTGGGGTTCTTACATATGTGTAGGTCCCGAAGAAGGGCGCCCTTTTTAATCCTAGGTTACTGGGCAACCTAGTTCTGGATTCTTAAGGTAGGGTTTAGGGTTTAGGGTTTCGGGTTTAGGGTTTAGGGGCCGCCCGGCTACCAGGAGGTCCTCGATGAAGCCGGCGGTGCACTGAAGTGGCCCGAGCTGAGGCCATCACCACACTCTGGGGACGAGTTTTGAACCCCAAAAGGGATTATAGTAACCCCCTCCTCTTTCTCATCTCTCCTAGAGTTTAGGGTTTAGGGTTTAGGGTTTAGGGTTTAGGGCGTGCCAAACGGGAGCGCGCTTTGGGAGCGCGCGGTAGTATGCAGACCTACCCACCCCAAGACCGCCCACTTACAACTCTCAAGGAGTTAAGACCTTTTATTTTTTTTACAAAGCATCACATGAGTCAGCACTCACGCCCTTTTTGGGGATTTCCATAAGGTGCGTGCGGAAACGAGGCAGGGTCCGTGAAGACAGCTTGGGTTGGCGCGAAGGGGCTATGAAGGGATGGGCTAGGAACAGACAAAGGCAGCGAGGCTTGGTTGGCGCGAAGGGGCTCCAGCCAGGAAGAACACACAGTGAACTGCTTGGGTCGGGCAGAGGGCCACGGAAACAGGGCTGGTGTGGCGGATAGCTCGGCTTGGCGCGAAGGGGGTAAGGTGGGGTCAGGGTCAGGACCAGGCACAAATTTGCAGCAAACGGAAGCGAGGCAGGACAGATTGGGTTGGTGCGAAGGGGCGAAAGCCAGGGAGAGCGCCCCGAAACAGGACACAAACTGGTGTGCGGACAGCTTGGCTTGGCGCAAGGGGGTAATATGATTCGAACAGGCCAGAGGACAGGGCAGAGCCAGGGCCAGGGCGCAAAACTAGTCAGGGCCAGGGCCAGGGCCAGGGCCAGGGCCAAGGTTTGGCCCCTAGCTTGACGTGAAGGGGGTAAGGTGGGGTGCCGGGCCAGGTCAGGTCTAGCTTGACGTGAAGGGGGTAAGGTGGGGTGCCGGGCCAGGTCAGGTCATAAGCGACGGAAACAAGGCAGGGTCCGTGAAAACCCAAGGCACGTGCCAGGAACCGAGAAAGGCAGCGAGGCTTGGTTGGCGCGAAGGGGCTCCAGCCAGGAAGAACACACAGTGAACAGCTTGGGTTGGGCAGAGCGCCACGGAAACAGGGCTGGTGTGGCGGATAGCTTGGCTTGGCGTGAAGGGGGTGCTAAAGCCAGAGAGGGAGAGCGCCGAAACAAGACACAAATTGGTGCGCGGACAGCTTGGCTTGGCGCAAGGGGGTAAGATGACTCGAACAGGCCAGAGCCAGGGCCAGGACCAGAGCACCGGTGCGCGGACAGCTTGGCTTGGCGCAAGGGGGTAAGATGACTCGAACAGGCCAGGGCCAGGGCCAGGGCCAGGGCCAGGGCCAGGGCCAGGGCCCTGGGGCCAGGGCCAGGGCCAGGGCAGGGGGCCCTGGCCAGGGTATGGGCAGGTCAGGGCCAGGGTCAGGGCCAGGGCCAGGGTCAGGGCAGGGCCAGCGCCAGAGCCAGGGCCAGGGCCAGGGCCAGGCAGGGGGCCAGGGCAGGGGGCCAGGGCCGGGGGCCAGGGCCAGGGCCAGGGTCAGGGCCAGGGCCAGGGCCAGGGCCAGGGCCAGGGCCAGGGCCAGGGGGCCAGGGCCAGGGCCAGGGCAGGGCCAGGGCCAGGGCCAGGGCCAGGGCCAGGGCCAGGGCCAAGCCAGGGCCAGGCCAGGGCAAAAGGGAGTTTTTGGGCCCGAACGGCCCCTGGTCCCCTCAGCCCAGCGGACGGGGGTTGGGGACCCAGGGGTCTCCAGGGGCCTTCCCAGGGGGCCTCCCAGGCAGGAGCCAAGAATGTGCGCGGACAGCTTGGGGTTTAGTGACTACTGCTGTCTCGGCCTGTGCCTGCCTGGAGGGTAAGCCTGCCTGGAGGCCAGCTCGGTCGCCCGCCTGGGGCTCCCTCGCAGGGTCTCACTGAGCGCTCGACCAGCGCCCGCCTACCCCAAAAGACAAGAGAGTGGGGTGGCGGGCGGGTTTAGGGTTTAGGGTTTAGGGTTTAGGGTTTAGGGTTTAGGGTTTAGGGTTTAGGGCTAGGGTTTAGGGGGTATGGCAAAATCCTCCCTTAGACTCGGTGTATAATATACATTCATAGGTCAAGGGGTATGGGTTTGGGGTATGGTGAGATGTTCTTAAGAAAAGGGTTGATGTTGGGATGTTCCCCCTTACTAACAGTCCTTAATAGGGATGGAAAATCGGGGGTACTCGAAGCCCCACTAAGGATTGTTCGTATAAGGGGGAACATCCCAACGTTTGGGGCTCATATTGCCTTAATAGGAATTCTAGTAGTATAGCCCTAAAAGGATGTAAGGTTCCTATACCTTAATAGGACTTGTAGTAGTATAGTATAGGGTCATTTCCTACCTTGGGCCGCCCCTTTTTTTGCAAATCTGCAGGCTTTGTAGGGCTTAGGGTTTGGGGTTTGGGGTTCAGGGTTTAGTTCAGGGCTTATCATAGTAGGTTATACCAGCAAACGAATGTGTACTTCCTACTGTTAGGGTTTAGGGTTTAGGGTTTAGGATCTTTAGATAGTTCCCCAAAGCCCAAGGGCATAACCTTAAGCGTCCAAGGTACAACCCCCCGAGATCAAACGGTTAGAGAGCTGTGGCCCGGTGGGGGGGGTTTAGGGTTTTTAGGCTTTGGGCTTTGGGGTATTTAGGGTTTGGGCTTTGGGCTTTGGGCTTTGGGGTATTTAGGGTTTGGGGATTATGGTTTAGGGTTTAGGGTTGGAAGCCAGAGGTATACAAGCGGAATGTTCCCCTGGCAGCCATACGAACAAATAGTAACAAGGCCTACACGCCCTCAAGCCCGTTTTGACGGCGCATCGAGAGTTGCAAGTGGGGTTACGCGACTTTCTCTCAAAGAAGGTTAAAGTCGAAAAGATGCTCCTTACCCGTAACCGTTCTTGAAACTACCCTAAGAACCCAAAACCTACTTCTTGGCAGGTTCTCATTGCACAACCCCCTGTTAAGATTCTTATGTATAGCCTACAAGAAGATGGTACGTTTTGGGTTCTGAAGGTGGATCCTCAAACCCTAAACTAAACCCTAAACCCTAAACCTTCACGTACAGGAAGCTTCTCCTGGAACGCTGTTCGGCCATGGGTCTCCGTGCGCAGCATCTGCCCCTGCGCGTGCTGGCCAGTATTCCGGAGCCACCTGGTTATGGGTTTGGGTGTATAGGGTTTAGGGTTTATAGGGTAAGAGGGTTGTGGGCACTCGTAACCGGGGTACTATTGGCCGCCTGGTTTGTGACATCTTTGCTAAGTTCCCGGATAATTATCGTGCGTGTTTTGGGAAATTGGGGCTGAGGGTCGGGTTTCCTTGAGGTTTTGAGGATTCCGAAGTAGAGGACTAGAGGCTTGCAGGGCCAGGGTTTGTAGCGTGTCCAGGAAGGATTCCTTCCATTTCTGGCAGCTCATATCTGAAGCAGGTGGTGGCTGGAGAAACCCTAAACACTAAACCCTAAAGCCTAAACCCTAAACTCAACCCTAAACCCAGACATCCGCAAATCAAATGAAGCCAGAAGCTCCGTTTTTGGGCCTCTGAGAAAGAAACCCGGGATTGCGTCCAAGTCAGGGCGTGGTCCTTGGCCTAGACCCTCAACCTTAGGGTTCAGGGTTGGTTTGGGGTTTAGGGTTTAGGGTTTAGGGTTTAGGGTTCAGGGTTCAGGGTTTAGGGTCTAGGGTCTAGGGTCTAGGGTCTAGGGTCTAGGGTCTAGGGTCTAGGGTTTAGAAACCTAAACCCCAAACCGTCGGTTCAGTGTGCTGCTCCGACGGGCCGTTTGGCATGACACCATGCGCCTTCTTGACAGGTCACGGAACTTCGTAAGCAGGTTCGGATTCGGACATGGCGACCAAAGTTGGCAAGAAGGTTTAGGGTTTGTAGGGTTCAGGGCCTTTAGGGATGAGGGCTTGGGAGCAGCCTAAACCCTAAGCCCTGAGCCCTGAGCCCTGAGCCGAAGTAGGGCTGTCCATCTAGCAAAGCTTCCCTGAAACCTTTGCGGTGCTTTACTGTAACTGTCGATCCCTAGCCTTTTTGGGTTTCTTGGGTTTCTTAATAAGGAACCCTAAACCCTAAACCCTAAACCCTAAACCCTAAACCCTAAACCCTGCTAAGTGCAGCCAAGAAACTGGGAAGCCCAGGCCCTTCCTCAACGACAAGGCCTTGGGAAGCATCCTCATCGGGAACCGGCTCTGGGGTTTGGGGGTTTTGGGGTTTGGGGTTTATGGTTTAGGGTTTAGGGTTTAAGGTTTAGGGTTTAGGGCTAGGGTTTAGGGCTTAGGGTTTAGGGTCCGCAGATGCAAAAGCGTTGCGTGCGTGGGGTGTGTTTGTTTTCTAGTTTTCTAGGGGCCACGGAAGGCAAAAAGTGTCCAAAGGCCTTTAACAAACCCTAAAACCTGAACCCTAAAGCCTAAACCCTCAACCCTAAACCCTAATCTTTGTGGAAATGCTTGTAAGATTATGTGGAGGTTCATGGGCACTTATATCCCAATCGGTCTACTTAGATACTTAGAACCTACTTAGAGGACTTAGGGGGCTTTTAGCACCCTGAACCTCCAAGTACGCCCCCCCCCCCCCCCCCCCCCCCCAACTTGCCCCATAACCCCGCATCACGGCATGACCAGAACCCGTTTTTCAGGGGTTCATGTGGTCTCCAAGAACTTTCAGTGAGGTGCTTGCAGGGTGCCGACCATTTTTTGTGACCGTCCACCCTGAACCCTAAACCCTGGGGGTGGAGTCCCTAAATCCAAAGCTGCGCTGGAGCTGCGCGGCACAAAATATGTCGCCCGAGTCGAGTCCCACAAGGCTCTACAAAATGAGTTCTGATTTTCATTATATCTACAACCTTGCACGGGCACCGACTTGCAAAAAGAAAGGGCAGGAGCGTGAACCTTGGCCCACTCCCCAACACATGCCTGGCATGGTGGGCATGTGTCCCACCCTGAGCCTATGGCTTATTTCCCTAAGGGTCCATGTACCCATACAGTATATACTTGGGCCCTAAAGCTACTATATGGGAACCCCTTTAAGGCCCAAGTATATACCATATAGGTACATGGACCCTTTGGGTTTCCTGACAGGCTCAGTTTAATGAACTTGCCTCGCATTGCGCTCATGTGCCCAACGACACAAAGGACTCGACAAGCCTTGAATCAATCCCGGACCTTGAAGCCCTAAACCCTAAACCCTTATAAACCCTAAACCCTAAACCTTAAACCCTAAACCCTAAATTGGCACCCTCTGAGCAGGATGCCTGGGTGCGTCGTCCGCGGGCTAGGGATAGATCGGCTAGCCACCAGGCCACCGTGTTAGAAGCTCTTTGTTGTTTTTGTTGGCTTGGTTTCGGGTTTAGGGTTTAGGGCTTAGGGTTTAGGGTTTAGGGTTTAGGGTTTAGGGTTTAGGGTTTAGGGTTTAGGGTAGTTTAGGGTAGTTTAGGGTTTAGGGTTTAGGGTTTAGGGTTTAGGGCGTTCCTTAGATGCCGCAGGCCTTCTCGGACTGGGATGTGAGGGTTTCTTGCGTGTGGGAAGCTCTCAAACCTTGCCCTCAAATCCTAAACTCAAAAGCAACGTACCCTAAGCCCTAAGCCCCGACGCTAAACCCTAAACCCTAAACCCTCAACCCTCAACCCTCAACCCTCAACCCTCAACCCTAAACCCTAAACCCTAAACCCTAAACCCTATGTTTTGCAGCGCCTCTTTGCTTCAAGCACCAGTCAGCAGCAATCTCTCAACTTGCACTTTCGGGCTGCCGTATGCTCAAGGCATCCCGGCGGTCAGAGTGTAGGCTTCCCATGCACAGAGATCGCGCAGATGGCCCAAGCCATGCAGGTTACGGAGAGCTCATGGAACCGTGAGTTGAGAAAAGTCCGGCGGTTGCGACAAGCTCATGCCCGACAGCAGGACAAGATGTTGATATGCAGCCTCAAAGAGCGGGTTTTACACCTCGAACTTGAACTTCAACAGGTTAAGAGCCTTGTGGCTCACGCTGAGACAGGGGTGGTGGGCAATGGCGACATAGACAGCGTGAGATTGAATGTTGGACGAGAACGAGGTGTGCCGGGGGGAGGCAGGAGGACACTCCAGATGATGGATTATGAACATACGCAAGCAATCGCTCCGGAATCAGTCGCTTGCCGAGGTACACCTGCATCACAAGAGTCAGCCGTTCTGAAGCGAAAGCAAGCCGAAGCACCTTCGGTACGGAGCTCTGGGGTTCAGACTGTGACGCAGGATGTCCGCCGACATGGTCAGACGTACCTGGTGCAACCTCTGCGTGATAACCTGTGGACATGGAAGGAAGCCGCGATGTCACTGACGGAAGCATCATCTCCATTCCTCGAGAGCTTTTACTACAACATGTATGGAGACGGATGGGACGGTAGCGCAAGACAGCACGGCGAGTTCTACATAGGATCCGATAGTGATAGTGAGGAACAAGAAGGCCTTTCGATGGAAGGATCTGAGGCCAGCGCTGGTGGCTAGGGCGGCGGGAGCTGATGATGCACTGCAAGTGATTTCGCAGGCCTCGCCCTGCGGTCTGCGAAACGGGGGGTGTTTTGCAGCGCCTCTTTGCTTCAAGCACCAGTCAGCAGCAATCTCTCAACTTGCACTTTCGGGCTGCCGTATGCTCAAGGCATCCCGGCGGTCAGAGTGTAGGCTTCCCATGCACAGAGATCGCGCAGATGGCCCAAGCCATGCAGGTTACGGAGAGCTCATGGAACCGTGAGTTGAGAAAAGTCCGGCGGTTGCGACAAGCTCATGCCCGACAGCAGGACAAGATGTTGATATGCAGCCTCAAAGAGCGGGTTTTACACCTCGAACTTGAACTTCAACACCCTAAACCCTAAACCCTAAACCCAAATTAAACCCTAAACCCCTTTCATCAGGCAAGCTCGCCCCTTGTGACAGCCAAGCCCTGCTCAGCAAGGAGAGTGCGCCGCCCTGGGGCCTGAGTTTAGGGGTTTAGGGTTTAGGGTCTAGGGTTCAGGGCGTTAAAGGTCGGAGGATTCAGGAGGCGATGGGCTTTATCTTCGTACAGTGGCTATCCTTTTGCCCTTTCCTGGGTTCTGGGTTCCCTTGTAGAGAAACCAAGCCCCGAAAGGCTTTCTCCCGCAGTATCATATGGTGGCTGGTAGTATTATGAGATGGTTACTGGTCTACCAAAAGTTGTTGTCCTGCAGCCCGAAACCCTACCACAAGTCCGCAGGTGCAACATCGTAAACGAGGATATACAAGAATACCTGAATTCACATATGTATACGCATATATATATATATATATGTGCGTAAGCAACCTGGGTACTCATAGCTTGCTTGTAGGTCTAAGCCCCATGAAACCGCGCACAGCCTGCAGAACTGGCAGACCTCCCTACACCGCTCTGATAAATTGATTCCTTTATGCCCTCGAAACCCCAAAAACCCTCTAAACCCTATAAGCCCTACAAACCCTAAAAGCCTTGGGAACCCCAAGCTCGGCACAAAACACAGGGTTTAGGGTTTAGGGTTTAGGGTTTAGGGTTTAGGGTAATGAGCGACTGAAAGCCCGAGTCAGATCCGATATCATGCCGGGCAAAAGCATGGGTCCCTTCTTGGAAGCCCTTTTGACTTAGTAAGTTGGGTTGGTGAGTCGAGTTGTTGGGATTCTTCGAGGGATTTAACACTAAGTAGACTTACTGAGTCAATGAAGCTTCCAAGTTTTGGGACCTTTTCTTGCAGCACGCACCCTAAAGCCTAAACTTTGAACCCTAAGCTGCCCACACCTGTAGGAGCTGAGAAGGGCGCAGGCGAGATTGCTGGTGGTCTACTTTACTTCGCGCATGCACCTCGGACCATTGGAGACTTTGGGTTTTTGCGTTTTAGGGTTGAGGGTCCAGGACACGTGATTCTGATCTTGTTTTTTTCGCTGATGTGGGCTCTTTGATGAGACATGACGTGCGAGCATGCGCTTCCTTCACATGCCCCCGCAACCCCAAACACGAAAGCCCTGACACCCTGAACCTTTTGCTTTGGGATGTTCCACCTTGTACTGGCGGTCCTTGATGGGGATTCTGACCCCTTTGGGGACTGTTCGTACAAGGGGGAGCATCCCAACCTGAACCCTAAACCCTAGCCCTAAACCCTAAACCCTAACCTGGGGGGGGGGGGGGGTGCAAGAATCCCCTTTGTCTTCCCTGGGCAACTTAGCCAGTCAGGTGTGGGCCTTGCCAGCAGCTGAAGCCCGAGGCGCTGGAACAGGAAAATTTGTTGGGGTGAGTTTTATCGAACGGGTTTATGGTCGATATACCTTTATAGGGACTACATTTGCATAGGACCCCAATTGTAGGGTGCATTTGGCCCCAAAAGGGTAAATTTTTGGAGGATCCAGGCAAGTCCCGCAAGGGTTCGGGGTTTATTCTTTGTTGCTGTATCCATCCGAGCTCACGCGACATCCTGTAAACCCTACCACTATCATTCTTTGCTCAGAGAGCCCAACATGTTCTTAAGCAGAGATGTGGACCATAAAATCTTGGGGGATCCCGGAGTACTTTTTTGGTATTTAGGGGTTCAGGACTTAGGATGTAGATTTTAGTAGTTTTTTGGCATGTTCATTAATTCTGGCTGGGTTTTGGGCTCTGCGACTAAGGGTCTGAGGGTTCTATGTGCCGATCTTGTGGCGGTTTAGAGTGCACTGAGCCCGAAGCCTTTCAGGGGCTTTAGGGTTCAGGGTTTGGTGGCTTTGGGGTTGGAGACCCCGCAGAGTTACCTGCTACCGCGGTTGTGAAGGCGAATAGAAGCCGGGGGTAAGGTACTAGTAGGAGGGAGGGAGTCAATTCTGTGTTCCAGGGGAGAGGGGGAGCATTCCTGCATTTGCCTTCGTTACTACAAGGCATGCGTGCAGACTTCGTATTTGCTTAAGGCAGTGTCGAGGCCCTTTGAGTGTAGTTGGACACAGGGTGCGTAGAAGGTGAATGTGCCTATTTCGGGGTTTTGCAGCATGCTTACGTGCTACCAGCGCGTGGGAATGGCCAGAGCAAGCATGCCTGTACGATGATCCATGTTACCAGTGCGTGCGAAGCGGAGCATGCATGATGCCCCGCAGCAATAAAACGAACCCTTCAACACTCATGTGGGGTTTATGACTTGGGTTGAGGGTTTACGAAACCAGAGACGCCAGACCGCTACCCTTACACCAGATTAGCCGTACCAAGTACATATCTTGTTTGGTCTCACCCACATTTGTTGCCACATCTTTTCATGTTCTATTTCTATAAAAAGCAAGAAATCGACTGGAAATACCACGGTAACATGCAAATTCGCTGTTTACCAACATGTCTTTAAGTGCCCTTCTTTCGCGCACCTAGTTTTTCTATGACGCGTGATGCTGACTATACATGTTAAACCTTAAACCCTAAACCCTAAACCCTAAACCCTAAACCCTAAACCCTAAACCCTAAACCCTAAACCCTAAACCCTAAACCCTAAACCCTAAACCCTACCAAACCAAACCGCTTTCGTCCACTCTCGCATCCAAAGGTGCACCAGCTCGCAAGCGAACTGCCCGAGATCACATTCCTGGAGGTAAGAGTCCCCAGTGGGGCTTTGGGGTTTAGGGTTTAGGGTTTATAGGGTTTAGGGTTTAGGGGTTGAGGGGTTTGGGGTTCAGGGTTTAAGGGTAGCAAACCATTCACGTCATACGCCTCGGCCTCAGCACGGGTTCAACAAAAGTTTAGATTTTCGAGTTTAGGGGGTTTAGAGTGCAACTCCCTAAACCCTAAAGACTGGGTCCGTGCACTTATACAGTATATAGTTACTTTAGGAACCCTTTTCGGGCCCACGTACCTACTAATTACATAGGTACATGGACCCTGTGTGAATCATTCAGGACCCTTTTGCAGAAGCCTACGGAGTCCACGGAGGGGAGGTTTAGGGGTTTAAAGGGTTCTGGGTTTAGGGTTTAGGGATCAGGGATTGCGTTTGCCCATACCTTGAAGACGAAATGAACGCACAAATCGAGAAGTGTACCAAGTCGAAATGAACCCTGAATCTTTGTATGGTCCACATGAAGGGACTCACCCTACTAGCCTAAAGCCATATATGTGATCGCAATGGTTGTATGTGGTCCCCAAAGCAGGGCCCTGCTGTCTGCACCCTAATTAATCAAAACCTAAACCCAAACCGCAAGCCCAAAACTCGAAACCCTAAACCCCAAACCCTAAACCCCAAACCCCTGGATGCCGTCAGGGCTCAGCGCCTCCGTAGCAAAGAGTTCTGCGCCGGTGAGCCCCCTGTGAAGTTTGAGGCAGGAGCCATGGACATCTACGAGTTGGATGTCCGTGGTTTAAGTGCTGCCCATGGTTATCAGGAAATCTCTGGCACTTGCCAGTCTGTCGTTGGGATGCGAGCCTGCTGCGGCATGGACTGTACCGCAGTTCCCCAGAAGACGGTTTCACATGGGAGCTCGGTACATGTTGAAGAAAGAGCAAGAGTTTGGTGGGTTCAGTTCCCGCTGTGCCTTTTAAAGACAGGTTCTCTTGCATGTGTACTACATCCCCAGCAGCCTGTTAGAACCAGCGTGCGTTGTTGACACACAACTTGTTTATGTTGTGGTGGTGAGCTGCTAAGGCGCGTGCCACTGTGGGACCGCAAGCAGCAGCCGAGCAGAGATGTCACATTGATCATCGCAGCATCCCAGGGCAAGACATCATCCGCGTTGGGCTGCAGGAGCCTTGCGACAGCTTCTGCGACTCATTTTGCGAGATGCCAGGCCCAGCGGCAGGGTAATGAGGGGCGTTTGAAGCCCTGAACGCACTGTTGCTTGAGGACATGTGTTACTGTAGGCCGTCATTCGGACTTCTTTGATGCCCCTGCAGATATTTTGTAAGCAGCCACCGACCCCACATGGGGACTTGCTTGCATTGCCCCAGGCGTGAATGATGGCACGACGTCCTGGAAACTGCTCGACGTGAACCTCATCATAGTTGGCAGCGGGCCCGTCGCCGAACAGCTATTGCAAAAGCGACTCGATGCAGGCGGACGGGCATGCCTTCTTTGGACACAAGATTCACCGCAGCCAATCCCGAAAGGGATCGTGTTGGATCACGGCGTGGCACCTCTTGACGAAACGACTTTCGTATGGCAGCCGCCGCCAACTGACAGCACCTGCAAGGAGGTGCACCGCTTGCGGCGCCGCTTTGGCAGTTGGGACTACGGCTACATGCGTTCTGGTCCTGATGTTGTGGCTTTGCCCGACGGAGGTCGCTATGAGCTGCTGTTGGACAGCCAGAATCGAGTCGTTGGCATACGTGTGCTGGTGGACGATGCCCTGTCTTGGCAGATGTCAGGTGCTGTGCTGCTTACGGATGCTACCGGAGTCGACAGTGAAGCAGATGTACAGCAAGTTAACGTCAGCGTGCAGCAAGAAGAGGCAAAGCCTTTGATATTTACGCCTATGGGCGGAATGTCATATTTTGCAGGCATCGTGGCCTACGTCCTCGGCTTCGTCATGTCAACCGGATTGGTTCTTACCAATGAGCGGAGCGTCCAGGCGGAGCAGATTGATTGGTGGTGGTTTTCTTGGCGGAGCATGATCGTTGGCGGGCAGGTTTGGACGCAGACGCTAGTGAATGGCCTTCTCGGCTACAGGCAGCCTTTTTTTGCTGCTGCTGGCATCACATTCTTAGGCGCGATTGTGTGGTCGTTGGGCGATTTGTTCTTCATGCTCTTCTTTCAAGAGTGGCGCCCCATGCTCTTCCTCTACGAAGCATGTTGCTATGAGATATCTTGTGTGTTCCAGTTGGCTATCAGCTTCATTCTGGCCCGCTGCGGTCGCATGCCGCTCCCCAGTTTTGGCGCTTACAGCGGACAGCAGGATACAAGAAGGCAATTTCTGTGGACGGCGTTCATGTTTTCAATGAATGTCATGCTGCTCCTTGCCCAGTATGTCACCATCACAATCTACATGTATCTGGAGGGGTGGAGTCTCGGCGGTTCAAAACTACAGTAGTCTTATTCGTTTGAACTTTTTTTACCCCATGGTTATTTGGGAAGTACCAGGACGGGCAATTATACCCCATAACCCCTTAAAAAGGCCCGTTCATAGGGTTGATTATGGGGATTATAGGGCCTAATAGCCCATCCTGGAAAGGAGCAAACCTAAACCCTAAACTCTAAACCCTAAACCCTGGTAAGGAGTAACATTCTGGCCGGAATTTTCCTTAGCTTGAGCACCTCCGCTTCGGAGTTGTCGGCTGTCGGCTGCACCTCGGGGACCAACATGAACCCTAACATTGGGGTCCATGTACACCCTATACTACTAAAATTCCTGTTTAGGGTTTAGGGTTTAGGGGTTTGGAGACCAAAGTGAACCCTAACATTGGGTCCATGTACACCCGGTACCAATAGAATTCCTATGACAGAGTAGCTGAGTGAGTACACTTTACACTTTTGGGACTATAACCCCTTATAAAACTGAAAGTGTACACCTTTTGGGGGCTTATGAACTCAGTAATGAAGATGAAGCTATATGAACCGAGGTCCATGTACACCCTATACTACTACAATTCCTATGAAGGTATATGAACCGGGGTCATGTACCCTACACTACTATAATTCCTATGAAGGTATATGAACCGGGGTGATGTACCCTATACTACCAGACTTCCTATGTAGGTATATGAACCATCAACCCTTTGAGGGTTCTACTATCATTCCTATGAAGGTCTATGAGCCATAAACCCTTTCAGGGTTCTACTATACTTCCTCTGAAGGTGTATGAACCATAAGCCCTCTCAGGGTTCTACTATAATTCCTATGAAGGTACACGAGCCATAAACCCTTTTGGGGATCATTTCGTCCCCAAGGCATGGAAATGGTCTACACGAAGCTCATCTGGCCGCGCGCGGGGGATGCGAGGCGCATCGTTTCTTGGCTTTCTTCTGGCTGGCTTTGGGGACTTTGACCTTTTGGGTTATTTTGTAGAAACTGCAATGAGGGAGCTAAACCCTAAACCCTAAACCCTAAACCCTAAACCACTTTTAGGAGGGGCTCAGAAGTCAGCCAAGGTTTACGGCGACCAGCATCCGTTGGTCTCGATGATGGCCAGCTGGGCCCACTCCATGTCTGAGGGTACTCGCTTCTAGCCCTAAACCCTAAACCCTAAACCCTAAAAACCCTAAACCCTAACCCTAAACCCTAAACCCTAGGTCAGGCCTTGGGATATCTTGTCCCTTTTCAAAGCGTGGGTTCTTGTCATATGGCCTCTTGGAGGGTTCTTAGGCAACCCTACCAAAAAAAGGGGCTTGGGGTTCTGAAGGTACAAAGGATCATTATTTTGGAATCGGAACATTCTGCAGAGCGATTGTACTTGGAGGTTCATGGGTACCTAGAACCCCAATGATGAGGCTACTTAGAGAACTTAGGAGCCTTATAAGTACAGCAACTTATTCGGGTCATAAGTACCGTGAACCTACAAGTACACAAACCCTAACACCTAACCCTAAACCCTAAACCCCAAACCCTAAACCCTAAACCCTAAACCCTAAACCCTAAACCCTATGACAGGGCCCGTCCAAGGATTGGTGAGCCTCGTCAGCGTCGCTGTGCGCAGCCCTTCCTGGCGTTGGGACTGGCTCGGCACTGTGGTTTCTTGGTCGCCCGGTGGGGCCCTTTTCACTTCATATTTGTGTATATATATATACACATATGTTTATATATATATACAGATTTGTTTGGCGTTTTTGTTTTGTTTCGGTTTAGGGTTTTCGGGTTTAGGGTTGGGGGCGGGGGGAAAGGGTTTAGGGTTTAATTTAGGGTTTGGGTTTTCAAGGTTCCTTTGTAGAGTAGCCAACCCCAAAAAAGGGTACCCTTTAGTATGGTTCCTTGGCTACCAAGGCTTTCATGCTCATGTGCAATCTGGTAGTTCGACATGGGTGCCACATGACTCTGCACCCCATGGTGCTGCCACAGTGGATGCAGACGTTTGCCAAGCCCGGCTGCTATATCATCATCCACCGCCATGCACGCCTTTCCTGCGGCTATCACCGTTTCATTTTCGGCCTATTCTACATGGCCTACCGCCTCATTTGGCTCCGTGGACCTGATGGCCTTGCAGCACCCTTTTTCAACGTCCACAGCCTGATGTTGTTTTTGGTTGTCCTCCTGGCAGAAGTATTAGAAGATGCTGTGGTGCTGCTTCGCTTGCTGGTTCTGGATCCATGGCACGAGAACATGAAGCATTCGTACGAGCCACTGGATCCATTTCACCCGAAACAAGCCATGTGCAAGGATCGGCGTGGGACTCATGTGAAACAGGTACCGCTTCGGCTGCATGGGACGCGGCCTCAACATGTGCTTCAATCTTTAGCAATGATGCAGATGCGCGCCAGCCTGACTGCTGTCTCATGTTGGCTGTATGTGGGTATGGGCTTTTGGTTGGGCCTGTGCCCTCAGCCAATCCCGCTGTCACTACGACTGAGGGATTCCTTTTGGTGGTCGCAGCCACTAACTTGTTCATGACCAAACATATGTCTTTAGAAGGCTCGCAGGGTTTAGGGCTAGCCTTGTGCAAACCGCACGGGTGCCGAATTTGAACTGCCGGAAATGCCATTAGATGACCTCGTATCTTAACGGGAGTGCAGAAGCGAGGCAGTAACTCACACGTGTATCACCGTATCTTGATCATGGTCACAACGACCCTGATTTCGGACGCTCTTCACCCCCCTTCGCCAAAGACTAGACCTCAAACCCTACAAACCCTACACACCCTTGCAATTTTCGGGTCCGAGAGCTTGAGAACTTGTTGGGGGCCTTTAGGGCTAAAAGTGGTCCTTGAGGACCACATGGTCAGTTCTCTACAGTTTTATGGTTTAGGGTTGATATGGGGTTTAGGTAGGGCACCTCAACACCCTGTTTTTGAGAAGTGACCACATGAACCCTGTAATTGGGCTCATGCACCCTTTGCTATGATAGGGTTTAGGGTTTAGGGTGTAGGGTTTAGGGTTTAGGGTCTCTTTTAAGGTACTTGGACCATTTAAGCCCTTTACATATGGTCACATGATAAGACCGTATAACCCTAGACCCTAAACCCTAAACCCTATTGTATTTCTTTGATACTCAGCCCCAACCACCTCGTCAAGTTTGTGCGACCCCAACGCCCGGCCTCTGGGTCAAGACCTGCGCCCGGCTTGTACCCGGAGAGTCGCAGTGGAGGACGGCTTAGGGTTGAGGGTTTAGGGTTTAGGGTTTAGGGTTTAGGGTTTAGGGTTTAGGGTTTAGGGTTTAGGTTTCAGGGGTCCTTTGTGAAGTTTTGAAGCACGAGCCATGGACATCCATGAGTTGGACGTCCGCGATGTCAGTGCCACTGCGCTCGCGTATCAGCACGTCTCGGCCCCGTGCCAGTCGAACTCTGGGATGCAAGTCTGTCCCTTGGGGTGAATTGAACCCTAAAAGGGAATTATAGCAGAACCCTAACAGGGATTTTGCCTGAATAGGAACCAAAGTAGAACCCTTAGGGTATATGACCCCCATTTTTAGGGTTCATTTGGTCCCCAAGGTTGCGGCATGGACTGCACCTCAAGTCCGGAGAAGACAGTTACAGATGTGATCTCGGCATGCGTGGAAGCAAGAGCAAAAGTTTGGGGCCTTGGGGGGGTGTGTCGAAGCCTGTCCCCGCTGGTCTTGAGTGGAATGCTAAGGTTGTTTAGCATTGATTGCCCAATCTGCATCTTCCTGTAGGGCACTTAACTGCTGCAAACCTGACTGCATGTGTGTGTGTATGTTCTTGACACAAAGCGCTTGGCATGCGTTGAGGTACCCATCAGTGGGGAAGCAGAAGCAGCAGTCGAGCAGAGATGTCACATTGATCATCGCAGCATCCCAGGGCAGGACATCATCCGCGTTGGGCTGCAGGAGCCTTGCGCCAGCTTCTGCGACTCGTTTTGCGAAACGCAAGGCCCAGCGGCAGGGTAATGAGGGGCATGTGAAGGCCTGAAAGCACTTTTTGCTTGAGGGCATGTGTCAGGTCGTCATTCGGACTGCTTTGATGCCCCTGCAGATATTTTGTAAGCACACGCCGACCCCACATGGGGACTTGCTTGCAGTGCCCCAGGCGTGAATGATGGCACGACGTCCTGGAAACTGCTCGACGTGAACCTCATCATAGTTGGCAGCGGGCCTGTCGCCGAACAGCTGTTGCAAAAGCGACTCGATGCAGGCGGACGGGCATGCCTTCTTTGGACACAAGTTTCACCGCAGCCAATCCCGAAAGGGATCGTGTTGGATCACGACGTGGCACCTTTTGACGAAACAACTTTCGTATGGCAGCCGCCGCCAACTGACAGCACCTGCAAGGAGGTGCGCCGCTTGCGGCGCCGCCTTGGCAGTTGGGACTACGGCTGCATGCGTTCCGGTCCTGATGTTGTGGCTTTACCTGACAGAGGTCGCTATGAGCTGCTTTTGGACAGCCAGAATCGAGTCGCTGGCATACGTGTGCTGGTGGACGATGCGCTGTCTTGGCAGATGTCAGGTGCTGTGCTGTTTGCAGATGCTACGGGAGTAGACAATGAAGCATATGTACAGCAAGCTAACGTCAGTGTGCAGCAAGAAGAGGCAAAGCCTTTGATCTTTACGCCTATGGGCGGAAGGTCATATTTGGCAGGCGTTGTGGCTTACATCCTCGGCCTCATCATGTCAACCGGATTGATTCTTACCAATGAGCGGAGCGTCCAGGCGGAGCAGATTGATTGGTGGTGGTTTTCTTGGCGGGGCCTGACGTGTGGCGGACAGGTTTGGACACAGGTGCTAGTCAATGCCCTTCTCGGCTACAGGCAGCCATTCTTTGATGCCGCCGCACTGGCATTCTTAGGTGCGGTCGTGTGGTCGTTGGGCGAGATGTTCATCACGCTGTTCTTTCAAGAGTGGCGTCCCATGTATTTCGTCCACCACGCATGTTTGTATGAAATGTCCTGTTTGTTCCAATTGGTTATCAGCTTCATTTTTGCCCGCAGTGGTCGCATGTCGCCGCCTAAATCTGGGGCGTACAGCAGGGCACAGGACAGAAGAAGGCAGTTTCTGTGGACGGCATTCATGTTTTCACTGAATGTCATGCTACTCCTAGCCCAGTTTTTCATCATCACAAGCTACATGTATCTTGAGGGCCGCAGCAACATTGTGGCCGGAATGTTTCTTAGCTTTGGCACGTCTTCTTCGGAGTTGTGGGCTGTCGGCTGCATGGAGATGGTTTACACGAAGCTCATATGGCCACGTGCCGGGGATGCGAAGCGCATCGTTTACGGCGACCAGCATCTACTGGTCTCTATGATGGCTAGCTGGGCCCATTCCCTGTCTGAGGGTACTCGCTTAGTGAGCCTCATTAGTGTGGCTGTGCGTAGCCCTGGCTGGCGCTGGGACTGGCTCGGCAGTGTGCTCCTCATTCTCGCGTGCAATCTGGCCGTCCGACATGGGTACCAGCTGACTTTGTACTCCAAGGTGCTGCCCAAGCGAATCTCTGTGGTACTTTACTGTAACTTTAGATCCTTAGCCTTTTTTGGGTTTATTGGGTTTCTTAACAAGGCAGCTAAAAATTAAATTTATAGCTACCCTGCTAAGTGCAGCCAAGGAATGATGACCTTTGTCAAGCCGGGCTGCTATGTCATCATCCACCGCCAGGCACGCTTCTCCTGCGGGTATCACCGTTTTGTCTTCTGTTCCGCCTACATGGCCTACCGCCTCATTTGGCTCAGTGGTCCTGATGGCCTTGCAGCACCTTTTTTCAACATGCACAGCCTGGCGCTTGCGTTGGTGATCTTCATGTCAGAATTATTAGAAGATGCTGTGGTGCTGCTCCGTCTGCTGCCCATGGATCCGTGGCGCGAGAGCATGAAGCATGCATACGAGCAACTGGGTCCCTTTCACCCGAAACAAGCCATGTGTAAGGATCGGCATGGGATCCATGTGAAAGAGGCACCACTCCGGCTGTATGGGACGAGGCCTCAACATGTGTTGCAATCTTTAGCAATGATGCAAGTCAGCACCAGCATTACCGCCATCTCGTGCTGGCTGTATGTGGGTATGGGGTTTTGGTTGGGGCTATGCCCTGAGCCGATACCACTTTCACTGCGACTGCGGGATTCTTTTTGGTGGTCGCAGCCACTAACTTGCTCATGAGTCAAGCATGTGAAATCTTTGCAGGAGCCGATCAGTCACGCAGAAGTCCTCTGCCTGAGCATCGGCATCCTCATAGCAAATGCGTGATTTTTCGGCAGCGTTGGGTGCGCGTTAGCCCAGAGCGTTTTTAATTTCATAGTTGCAAGGTACTCGTAGCAGACGCGAAAAAAGTCGTCCTGGCTAGGGGCCTATCATACCTCACTTCGTGCGACGCCCCAGTACACCCCGGGCATCACTACATGTTTCCTAAACTATTGTAAGTTCTTGGATCCCCAAAATATACTACGGCACCCTTATATGGAGATTTGCGATATTAGGGGTACCTTATTGGGGTCCTTATTGTACGGGAATCCCACTATTTGGGGGTCTACATTGGGGGGTCCCGTTTTTCGTGGAGACCCTAAACTAAACCCTAAACCCTAAACCCGAAACCCTAAACCCTAAACCCTAAGCACACTAGTGAACCCCCATATAATAGGGACCCCAGAAGGGACCCGAAGTAGGACAGCTTGATTGCAAGGTTCCGCTTCGCCGAAAAGGGCCTGGAAGTGGGAAAGGGCAGGTTTAGGGTTTAGGGCTTAGGGCTTAGGGTTTAGGTTCTCGAATTTTGGGTACTTTTTTTTTTTTTGGGGGTGGGGGGTTCCTTTTTTTCTTACTCAGCCAATAGTTCAACTTCAAGCTTTTTGGGCTTTCTTATTGTTTATAAGAATCATGAAGTTTTGACCTTGTCTCCCTTGGTTTATGGAGCAGTAAGTTCTTGCAAGTGTGCCATATTCTTAGAAGACCCAAAAAGGTACCATAGTTGAGGGAAAGCCTAAACCCTGTTCCCTAAACCTTAAACCCTAAACCATAAACTGCCCAAGCCACCGATGGGTTGCGTTTCGCTTTCAATCCCTATAAACCCGAAACCCCAAACCCCATAAACCCTAAACTTTGGGATGGTCCGACTTGTGACCTCTGGAGCCTTGCCTGCGCGTGTGCTCGTCGTGAGAGTCGAAGACCCTCCGCCAAGGCTCAGGATTGTTTAGGGTTAGGATTTAGGGTTGTAGGGTTTAGGGTTTAGGGTTTTGTTACCCCAAACTTTGGTGTCAGTGTTGCTCGCGGCACGCAGGTGGATGTTGAGGAAAACGCGGCCATCGCCGACAAGTACCGGGTGGATGCGGTTCCCACTTTCCTGTTCTTCAGAAATCAGGCTGGTTCGGGGCCGGGGAGGTTGTAGGATTTTGGGGCATCGTCACCTTAAACCTTATAAACCCTACACTCCATCCTTAGGCAGTTTTCTGCGAGACTTAAACAGGAACGAATTTCTCCATTTCTCTTCGGATGTATCTGACAATGTTCCCCACAATATGGCCTGGGTGTCAGCTAGGCGGGTGGCAGAAAAAAAAAACAACCTGCACCCTTATAACCTTAGAGGGTTCTTAAGGGAGGGGGGTTCATGGGGAGTAGGTGCCCTAAACCCTAGACCCTAGTACCTTTGGAACCTTAAGGAAGCTCAGGGAGCCATAGGGAGTAGCGGGGAGTATTAAGGAGCTTGAACCCCCCTCCCTGAAGAACCCCTTACCTAGAGTCGAGCCTGAGAGCTTTGCGATTAGGGTTTGGGTTTAGGGTTTAGGGTTTAGGGTTTAGGGTTTAGGGTTTAGGGTTTAGGGTTTAGGGTTTAGGGTTTAGGGTTTAGGGTTTAGGGTTTAGGGTAGCTGTCTAAGAGGGCCCCTATCTTAAGGAGTTCCGCGTGCCCTGAGGGGCATTTCGGTTTTTTTTCGAAGCTCTAAAAAAAGGAGCTTAGGGTTTGGGGCAAGGGTTTAGGGTTTAGGGTTTAGGGTTAGGGTTTAGGGGGGATCTTGATGAGCCCAAAATTCAAAATAGATCCCATCCAACCATCCCTAAACCCCTACATCCGAAAAGCCTGAACCCAATAAAAACCCAAACCCTAAACCCCAAACCCGAAACCCCAAACCCTAAACCCTGAACCCTAAACCCTAAACCCTAAACCCTAAACCTGAACCCTCAACCCCAAACCCTAAACCCTAAACCCTAAGCACACTGCGCCGATAAGGAACCCCTGGGGTGCTACGCGGGCTCGGACCCCGACACCCTCACCTTAAGAATCCTCCAGCACAAGTGAGGCTGCCAGAAGTGGGTTTCTCGAATTTCTGGGCCCCCCCTCTAGGGTTTAGGGTGTAGGGTTTAGGGTGTAGGACTCTATAAACCCTAAACCCTAAGCACGAGGCTCCGCGTTTGCACAGGAACCCTACCCCCTAGTTTTCGGGACCTTATCATGCCTAAATGCACGAAACACTCTGACCCCCAACAGCCTTCCACCCTAGAAAGCCCTAATGCCCAAGCACGCACAAAAGCCACTCTGTCGAGAAGCGCGCCAAGTCGAAATCCTAGCTGTAAACCCTGCGACCCCCAAAAAGCCTTAACCCCAAAACCCGAAGCCCTAAGCCCTAAACCCCAAGCCCCAAGCCCTAAACCCTAAACCCTAAACCCACTAAACCCTGAGGCGGCTGCATCCCCGCAACAATGCCTTAAACCCTCGAAAGCCTTCAGCCTCGGAATGCTCCCCCCTCTACTCGCAGTCCTTAATAGGGAGTATCATAGAGGGTAGGATAATCCCGATGAAGGGCTGTTAGTAAAACGGGGAACATCCTTAACCCATAGAAAGCCCTAAGGCCCTGTAAGCACAAGCCCAATGAGTGCCCCAAGCGCCTCAAACTGAACATTTAGGGTTTAGGGTTTAGGGTTTAGGGTTTAGGGTTTAGGGTTTAGGGTTTAGGGTTTAGGGTTTAGCTCTCCGTCTAGTCGGGAATTGTTAAGAAACATCGTGGGGATCAATTGGGGTTTGGGGAAATGCTGACTCTAGACTGACGAAGCATAGTTGAGATTTCAGGAATGTCGGGCCCAGATTTGACTGAGGGAATGCAGTCCGGACTTGGAAAAAAGTAGCGTCTCCGAGAAATTTCCGGGGTTGGACTGTGAGCCCGACACCGCCAAAAACGAAAGCTTTGAACGCTCAGGTGTAGTAGGATCTAGGTTCTAAACCCCAAACCGGGGTTCTAAGGGAGTATAGGATATGGGCTTAGGGTTTCGGGTCAGCGTCGTGAAGCCTGTTAGACAAGGGATTTGGGGTTCGCACAAATAGCGTATGTAGTTCAAAGCCGTGGAGCGTTTATAGGGTTTACCTGAAGGCTCCACTGTAGTCCCGGTAGGGTTAGTTATAGGGGATCCTGGTACCCCCCCAAAGGTACTACAGTTCTAGGCTTCATGTGGTCCGCCAAGCTAGGATGCAGGGTGTACTGGGGGGCCGGGGGGCCGGGGGGGAGGGGGGCAGCATACCATAGCGACTGTAGGTTAAGGACGTGTATCCGAACGAGTGATCAGTGATCATTATAACCCCAATTCAGCCAATTCAGGGCCCTTGTGACTTCCCTAAACCCTAAACCCTAAACCCTAAACCCTTCTTATAGCTAAGGGGGGGTGGCCTCTGCTTGTAGGGTTCAAACTGATTCAGGATCTGGTCACCCTCAAGGGTTTAGGGTTTAGGGTTTAGGGTTTGGGGTTTAGGGTTTAGGGTTTAGGGTTCAGGGCTAAACCCTGAACCCTACCCAAAGGCTCCGGCATCATCTACGGTCATATACCCTACGCTACCATAATCGGGTCCCCTAAACCCCTATGTTTTAAACCCTAAACCCTAAGCCCTAAACCCTAAAACCTAAGCCCTAAACCCTAAACCCCAAACCCTAAAACCCAACTAATTCATTCAGTGACGGGACCGCGGGCTGCAGGTTTCGGTGTTTGTTGTTGCCGTAAAGTCCTGGTTTGTTTCGGGTTTAGGGTTTGGGGTTTGGGTCGGGTGTATCTAGGGCTTCTGATTAGAGGGCAGAGGGCTTCTAGAGGGTTTAGAGGTCTCTCTTTGGAGTCGTGACCCACCCTGGTGCATTCCCTATAAACCCTAAACCCTAAACCCTAAACCCTAAACCCTAAACCCTAAACCCTAAACCCTAAACCCTAAACCCTAAACCCTAAACCCTAAACCCTAAACCCTAAACCCTAAACCAAAACCCTAAACCCCAAATCCTAAACCTATTCGCAGGTTCAAGCTATGTGAAAGCCCCCGTGGCAAGGGGCAGGGGCGCCTGTCCGTGCCGCCATGGCACCAGGCGCCGGCCCACGAGTTTGCCACATTCTGGCTCCTTGGGCCCGAAGATCGCGGGTTGAGGGTTTAGGGTTTAGGGTTTAGGGTTTGGGGTTTAGGGTTCAGGGTTTAGGGTTTAGGGTTTAGGGTGTAGGGTTTAGGGAGTAGACAATCCTATTATTTGCTCAAGAATTCCCCCCCCCCCCCCCCAAAAAAAAAAAAAAGCTTCCTTGTAAGGTCAATATGGGGATCTTTTTTTTTTTGGGGGGGGGGCTCGAAATAAGCAAATCGTAGAACTGGGGGAGACCCTAGTCTCAGGGCTTCGGCTGGGTGGGCATCCTTTCAAGAGGCATACAGAAAAGGTTCGTCAGCCAAGCACAGCCCAATGAAGCTGACAAACCCTTAAAAAAACCCTAAACCCCTAAACCCTGACCCCTAAACCCTGACCCCTAAACCCTAAACACCCCACCCAGGCCTTTTGGTGGCCAGTTTTCGCTCAGCCACTAGCGGCGGAGCCCTGGGTCGTGCCACAAGCGCCTGGGCTGTGGATTGCACATATGCTATGGTTTAGGGTTTAGGTTTAGGGTTTAGGGTTTAGGGTTTAGGGTTTAGGGTTTAGGGTTAGGGTTTAGGGTTTAGGGTTTAGGGTTTAGGGTTTAGGGTTTAGGGTTTAGGGTTTAGGGTTTAGGGTTTAGGGTTTAGGGTTTAAGGTTAGGGTTGAGGGTTTAGGGTTTAGAGCTACGCTCTCAGTTCCTTTTTCTATGCCGATGGCATGTAGCACACCCCCTCACTTGGAGGCACCTGAAAAAAGTGACCAGCCATCAGCCCTGCCACAGCCAAGCTACCAGGGTTTAGGGTTTAGGGTTTAGGGTTTAGGGTTTAGGGTTTAGGGTTTAGGGTTTAGGGCTACCAGGAGTCAACAGTCATTGAATATGAGACACGAGCACTACCGGGAGGTTCAGGGTACTTCTAACCCCAAGCACAACTGCACTTGTATGCCCCCCCCCCCCCCCCCAAGTTCTCTACGTAGGTTGTAAGTAGACTTGTAATGGAATAATTGGGGGTAGAAGAACCCAAGAACCTCCAAGTCCTGCAGCTCAATGCGGATTGCCCAAGACCCCAGTATTTAAGGCCTTTCATCTGTTTTTTGGGGGGCCGAAGGCCTTTTTATTTGGGGTCTTGGGCTCTTAGGGTTAAGGCTCCTATTAAATACGTCTACTTGGGTCCCGGAGTAACCAAGGAAAGTCTGTTTAGCCCGAAAAGTCCTCGTTTAATGCACCAAACAGGGCACCTAGTTCCCATCCCCCCGCGCAATGGACTCTGTGGAAGGGTTCGGGTCACATTAGGGTTTCGGGTTTAGAGTTATGGGTGGAGGTTCTGGTTGTTTTTTGCGTACGCTATTATTTGCTTCCGTGCCTTTGGAACCTTGAGCTCTATGCGACGTCCTCCAGCGTAATTAGGCCACCCAATGTCCCACAAGAGGGTTGTAGGTGAGTTGACCCAAACTATGGAGAAGAACAAGAACCGATAATAGTCTACAAATAAGCTTCAGAACCCATCAAAACTGAGCAAGACTCTTCCTTATCTGGTTGTATTGTTTGGGGTAGCTGATAGTCCTTAATGGGGATTATAGTGCCCCCCCCCCCTATTATGATCCCTAGTAAGGGCTGTTACTTGGAGGTTCCTGGTACTTAGTAACCCAATTATAACCCAATTGTAACCCTATTAGGGTACTTAAGGGGCTTATATGTGGGTTATAACTACACTTCTAATGGGTTACTAAGTACCAAGTAGTATAAGGTGGAACACCCTAAACCCTAAACCCCAAACCCTAAACCCTAAACCCTAAACCCAAGATAGGAAAAAGGACCAAAGAGGAGCCGCAATAAAAATTGGGGGTAAGGTACTCCAAGCCCGAAGCTCTGAAGGCCCAAACGATAGGGTTTAGGGTTTAGGGTTTAGGGTTTAGGGTTTAGGGTTTGGGGTTTGGGGTTTGGGGTTTGGGGTTGACTGGCATGAAGCAGTTTCAGGGTTCATTCAGGATTTGCCGCAGGTGCAGCCAGAGCAGTGGGGCTACCAAGAGCCACACCGCGAATCCTCCCATCCAGCTGCACCCAACGCAGCTTGGCATGAAACAGCCGGCTGAGATACTGTAACCCTAAACCCTAAACCTAAACCCCTAAGCCCTAAACTCTAAAACTGAAACCAGTGTGCTCATGCACCCATGGATGTCTCTGTAGCTAGCTATAGCAGCCCCTCCCCCATCCCTCCGTCGTTCTCTCTCTCTCTCTCTCTCTGTCTCTCTTCCCTCGGTTCACTCTCTCTTTTTCTCTCTTGCATTCACTTTAATATTTGGGTGGCTGTCAAAATTATGATCCCTTTTTGGGGTGCCCTAAATATTAGGTGCCGTATTCCAATCGGGATCCAAAAAGGGACCATATTTTGACAACCACCCATTTTATTGGGTCTTTGAATCCCTATACAGCCCCAACGGTTCTCCTTCAGTTCCCCTGTGATACTGGACAAGTAGGATCATCTTAAGCGGTTCTTTGTAAGTAGGGTTTATAAGGTTTACCCTAAACCCTATAGGGCTTAGGGTTTAGGGTTTAGGGTTTAAGGTTTAAGGTTTAGGGTTCATATGGGTACTTGCAGTTGGGCGTCTCTCTCGCTCTCTCTCTCGCTCTCTCTTTTTGTTCCTTCCCCGCTCTCTTTGTGTCTTGCAGTCACTTTACCCTTTTTTTGGAGTCTTTGAATCCTGTATATAGTTTGCATTGCTCCGAGAGGCCAGCAGCCTTTCAGTTTTAAGTGGCGGCTTGTGCTAGAGCACACCACGCCATACGCAGCAGCATTCTCAAGTGACAGAGCTCTTCGAAGCTTTCGGCAACATCAACTATCCTTCCGCAACCACAGACATGCGGCAACAGCGCAGGCGCCCGTGCGTCTACTCAAGACCCCCAACATTCCGAGCCCCACATGCACTCTCAGCCCGAAACCATCAACCCTCAGCCCTCCGTCCCATTGCCAAGCCTGGTCAACCCTTACTCTAAGCCCAGACCCGGAACCCTGAACCCTTCGGGTTTTAGAGTTTAGGGTGAACCCCCCCCCCAACTCTAAACCCTAAACCCTCAACCCTCAACCCTAAACCCTAAACCCTAAACCCTGAGGCAGCCCAAGAGCCCTGGGGGCCCTCGGAAGAGCGGCGCTGGCGACAGCAGCAGACAGCGCTGCAGTCGGGGAGGCGCTCCCTCGCCGAGCTCCAGCAGGCCCTCGGGTTTAGGGTTTAGGGTTCAGGGTTTAGGGTTTAGGGTTTAGGGCTTGGGGTTTAGGGTTTACGGTTTGGGGTTTCGGGGAAAGGGTTTAGCAAACACTGTTTAGGGTGGCTGGAGACTCGTCGCACGAAACCTTTGCATCCCCACAAGCCGAGGCTCCCTGTAGGCCTGCCTCTCTAGGGGCAGATACATGGTCCCTTAGTATGGGCCCTTAAAAGGTTACCCCTTGCTACGCCGTATATACCCTATACACATTCAGGGCCCATCAGAACCCTTTCAAGGAGGCTAGGGACCACGTTCAGGGCCCATGAATCTATCCTGAGAGCACCTGAAGCGCGAAAGCTTGACCGGACGTGGCTGCTGGCTTACAACAACAGTTGATGAAGTTTAGGGTTGAGGGTTTTATGAGGTTTAGGGCTTACTGTAAATAAGGTCTGGGGCTTAGGGTTTAGGCTTTAGGGTTTAGTTTCGACAAGGTTTGGTGAGCCCGTCAAGTCGTGCGCAGTTCCTTCTGGAGTCCGCTCGTGGGGCTTGGAAGCCCTAAACCCCAAACCCGAAACCCGAAACCCTAAACACATACTGGGGCGTGCGGGCTTAGGGTTCCACAATGATGGCCAGAAAGTTCTCACATGCGCGAACTACTCTAGGTTCAGGTGATCCCCAAAACCAAACTCAAACAGGGTTTAGGGTTTAGGTTTTAGAGTTTAGGGTTTAGGGTGTGCTGTACTTCGTTCGTTGCCAGGACCGCCCTGATTGCACGTGTGAATAAGGTGTGCAAGGACTTGCAAGACATACATACATTATGCCATTGTGCATTCGTTGTCTAGTATGTGTCTTCATTGCAATCCATCATCACCACCCCCCACCCCCCCCCCCACCCCCCGCCACCGTTATCGCTTGACATGCCGAATGCAGAACCTCTTGAACCTCTTGAACCTCTTGAACCTCTTGAACCTCTTGAACCCTAAACCCTAAACCCTAAGCCCTAAGCCCTACACCCTAAACCCTAACTCTAAACCCTTAACCCTAGCCCTAAACCCTAAACCCTGAAGGAAAGGCACCCTGCCAAGGCTTGAGGGCGTGCCCAAGACCTCCCGACGTAGGGCCCTCTATTCTTCTTCCGGTCTAGGTTTTAGGGTTCAGGGTTTAGGGTTTACTGGTAGGGCACCAAACCCGCAGGTTCTTGGGGCGCCGACACCCACGGAGCCTCTCTTGGGAGGGCTTCGGGTTTTACGGTTTTAGGGTTTAGGGTTTGGGGTTTGGGGTTTAGGGTTTAGGGTTAGTTTGGGGGGGTTTGGGGTTTAGGCCTGAGCCTTCATGAGGGGCTGGAGGGTTGAGAGGGAGGGTGTAGCAAGGGGGGTTCAGGGCTCAGCTTGGCTTTCCTCGCAGAAGGAGATCAGGGGCCCCCTAAGCCCTAAATCCCCAAAAGCCCCTAGGTTTAGGGTTTAGGGTTTAGGGTTTAGGGTTTAGGGTTTGGGGTTTGGGGTTTAGGGTTTAGGGTGTTTATGGAGGGGTCCGGGCTGCAGGTTTCCGAGGGCCTTAAGAGTCAAAGCTTTGATTTTTTGACATGGATAGACATGTGGGTTTACGAAGGAAATAAGGGACCCCTTAATGTAGACCCCAAATAGTAGGATCCCCCATTTTAAAAAGGACCCCAGAATGGTCTCCCCCTAAACCCTAAAGCCTCAACCCTCAACCCTAAACCCTAAACCCTAAACCCTACACCCCCTGAATAGGTGTCTACCTTTGCACGACATTTTTTGCGCCTAGGTGTCCTGAGGGGTGACTGGCAGCCCACACTTTTGAACACGTACCTTAAGAACTCAAAACCTACTGTACCTCTTTGCAGGCTCTTGTTTCGAAAAGCGAGCATTCTAAACAAAACACACAAAACTTATAGGATTCTTAGGTGGCCTACAAAAAAAGGTAGGTTTGGGGCTCCTGGGGTAGGTTGGTCCCACACTTGAAGGCTCGTTTGTGCTTGTGACCCCAGTTCTAAGTCTACATATATCCTACTTAGAGGACTTGGGGGGCTTATAAGTACAGCTACAGTTGGGGTTATAAGTACCAGACCCTAAACCGTACACCCGTAAGTATCCATGAACCTCTAAGCAGGCACAGGCTCTCAAGTTGGTTGAGGGTTTAGGGGTTAGGGTTTAGGGTTTTGAATTTCTGGTTTAGGGTGTTTAGCTTGTTTAGGTTTGGGGCTTGGGGTTTAGGATTAGGGTTGAGGGTCTAGTGTTTAGGGCTGAGGGTGGTGGGTTTTGCAGGAAGTATACTATGTTTTTTCTGATAAGTCTTGTAGCCGCCGAGATTCTGTTGGTGCAGTCGGAGGCAAGGTTCGTATCAAACCTCAAGCTCTCAACCCTGAACCTTCCACGCAGTGCCCTAAACCCTAAACCCTAAACCCTAAACCCTAAACCCTGCAGAGGAGCCCTCGGCAGTGCGCGCACTGTCGATAGTCCACAACCTGGCTGCGCAGAGGCGTTTCCGACAGGCGAAGGCCTGCGTGCGGGGTGTGTCTCGGTTTAGGGTTTAGGGTTTAGGGTTTAGGGTTTAGGGTTCAGGGGTCCTTTTTGTGCTGTCCCGCGCTATATAAGGATGCGTCCCGACACGTTTGTTTTCAAATCCCGAACTCCAACCACCCCGTCACCTTTGTCTAAGCCCAACTCACGCCTTTGGACTCCCCTATAGTGGTAAACCCCAGAACCCAAAACCCTTCTTGAGAACAGATGGGAGAACCAACTCTAGCCGGTGGAGGGTCCTGGGTAGGGGGGGGCGGGGTGGGAGGCACGTGAGGGGTGGGTGTGCGGGTAGCTGGGTGGGAGGGGGGGGAGCTCGTTCTCAGAACTGCGTTTGTTTTTGATATGCCTTTTTGGAACATGCATGCACTTTGGACATGCATTTGCATGATTGGAACATGTATTTGGACATGAGTTTTTGGATATGGGTTTTTGGGTTTGGGTATGTGATTCCTTTGTTCACCTTATTCAGACATGGACCTTAGAATGCTGACTTGGGCCTTAAAGCTACTTTGTAGGAACCCCTTTAAGGCCCAAGCAGATACTATATAGGTACATGGGCACAAAAAGGAAAGGCATTTGCTCCTGGGGGAAACCCCACACTTCTGCAGCCGACAGTCCTAAACCCTAAAACCTAAACCCCAAACTCTATCTCCAAACTCTATCTCCAACGTAGGCCGCCCTGTCGGCTGCACGGCCAATGCTGGAGGAAGCAGTGCTGCACCAGGAGGCGATATGACCTGGTAATATAGGGTTTCGGGTTTAGGGTTTAGGGTTCAGGGAATAGTTACTAAATAGTATTCCCTTAGGGTCAATTCATGATTATACCATAATAACCCACAAAACCCTATTCTAATTTGTTCAAGCCCCTCTATTAGCCCAGTGGTGCCCTTTTTTGTCACGTTTTCTGGTTCCCTTATAAAGTGTTGGGTTCTAAGTTCCCTTATGAAAAAAAAAGTGTTGGCTTCTCTGTTCCCTTAAGTAACACACCCCAAGAAGGGCACCCTTATAATAATATGGTTTGCGGGGCTACCTTAAAGATGAGGTTTAGGGTTTCGTATGTGGTTTTTGTGGGGGGGGGGGGGGGGGGGCTGAGGGCCTCATCTCAGTACAACGATACTGAGATGCCGGTTTGCGACCAATCAGGGGTCCCTTTAGAAAGGTGGGTTCCATTATCTCAGGGGGTGCCGGGTGCACAGGGCACCCTAATTTTTGCGCCATGTCCATGTGCAAGGTTGAACAAGGCTCCAGGATTGGGATGGTAGAGTAAGTTCATTATGTTTAGGGTTGGGGGTTTGGGTTCAGGGTTAGGGTTTTGGAAGTTCAGGGTTGGGTTCTTAAGGGAGGGAGGGCGAGGGGTGTAAACGCTGACTACTCCTGTAAGGCTCCCTGAGCTTCCCTAGGCACCTACCTCCCCCCCATGAACCCCCCCCCTCCCTCAAGAATCCTATAGCAACTAAACTAGAAGGCTCAAGCAAACCCAAACCCTAAACCCTGAACCCTAAGCCCAAAGCCTAAACCCTGTTTTCGGGCCTGAGTCTTAGCCCGGGGTTAAGATGTGGGGGGGGGGGGGGGGGGAAGTCAGCGGGACATCAGCGACAGTCCGTGTCGACATTCTGCTAAGTGAACAAATGCTCGCCAGCGGCCCAACCCCGAAAAGTTGGGTGAGAATTCCTTAATCGAGTATACGGCACAGATACCCTTTAAAGGTCCCTCTCCCAAAGTGCAGAGAAAGCATGTTTCACAGCGCCTTGAGGATAGTTGAACTTTTCCCTGGCCTTTTGACCCCGAGCCGTCTTACACCTCGACTTACCCACAGGCTCCTATGTAGTACCTTTTTGGGGTAGCGTACTAGAACCCCCTATAACAAATGAACTACATTGCAGCCTTTGGGTAGGCAAAGATGTTCTGCGTGCTGTCATGAGGGAACCCTCGCACCCCTAAACCCTAAAACCTAAACCCTAAACCCTAAGCCACCCTATAGTTCCTGAGCCAGGCGGGTGGCAAAGAGCCCGAACCAGGATCGGCCTTTCTACCCAAAACCTCCTTCAACGGCCCCTGCAAAGCTGATTAATTATGGGGATCATAAGGCCTAAACCCTAAACCCTAAACACTAAACCCTAAACACTGCGGTCTGGTTGCGAGGCTGCTAGGCAGGTTTGCAAAAACCCCAGCCCAACCCTAAACCCTACCCAAAGGCTCCTATGTAGTACCTTTTGGGGGTAGCATACTAGAATCCCTACAACTAGCCCAACAATGAACTACATGGGAGCCTCAGGGCAAACCCTAAACCCTAAACCCCAAACCCCAAACCCTAAACCCTAAACCCTAAACCCTAATCCCTAAACCCTAAACCCTAAACCTTACACCCGAATCCCCGAAACTCGAGGTGAACCTCCTGCGCTTCGAAATGGGCGAGGCCTCCGCGTGCATGAACTTGCAGGGGCTGCTCGATTCTGTGGGGCAAGAACTTAAGAGCCCCGCCCCCCCCCCCCCCTCCCCCTCCCCCCCCCCCTCCCCCCCCCTCCCCCCCCTCCCCCCCCCCCCCCCCCCTCCCCCCTCCCCTCCCCCCCCCCTCCCCCCCCCCTCCCCCCCCAAAAAAAGAAAAAAAAAAAAAAAAGTACAAACAGTAATCCCTATATTTGGCCCTTCTATGGAAGAATATCGTCACTTTTAATGAGGGGGTTCTGAAGCAAAGTAGAGTAGGGTTGGGGAGTTGAGGGTGAAAAGTGTGGATGCCAACACCCAAACCCTCAACTGCAGCCCCCAGCCGGCCCAATACCTTTAGGCTCTCAACCCCCTGAACGTGGTGATTCTAGGGGCCTTCATAATTAGAACAGGATTTAGGGGGTTGTTATATATATATATATATATAATATATATATCTATATATTTATACAATATATATATATATATATATACATATATATGTATATATGTAGAGGTATAGGGACCCTAAGGGAATATCATTAAGAATTATTCCGACCCCAAAAATTAGGCAAACAAAGAACCCAGAAATCCTCCAGATCCGTTCGCTCACTCATCCCTCGAGGCCCTACCTTGGACCCCCAAAGTAGTTCGCAGAACGGCTCGAACCCTCTAGGCCCTAAACCCTCCGGACTCCTTACTGCCAGGGTAGCCTTAAGAAGTACTGGTCTTCATGGGGGCAACCCTGTACACCCCGCGTATTCTTCCTTATATACTTATATATATATAGAGAGAGAGAGAGTTAGTAAGTTAGACGATATACATGTAAATGCACAGAAAAGTATAGCCCATATCATGTATGTATATAGGGTATATGCATTGTACATTCAAATGCAGAAAATGGAAAAAGGAAGGATGGTAGGCCTCGAATCATAAGACTAGGAAGCATTCGAGCGCCTCGGGTGATGCGAAAAAAGAACATGTCCTGAAGGCCCCGGAGATGCGAGAATACTGTGAAAAAATCTTTGAACACGCACGTACGACATCATAACCTTCCAAATATACATGCAAAAGGTAGACTTTAGAGGGAGGAGGGGGGGGTACCATATAGTTATTGAAGAATGTTTCTGTAATTGGGACCACCAAAACGGTGGATCCATGGGGGGCTAGCATATATATATATATATACATATATGTATATATTGTATGTATGCATGTATATATATATATATGCATACAACATGCTTGCGGCCAGGCCCCGCCCTTCCTTACCAGCCTGTCGGCCGCGGACGAATGGCTCGCTGCCCGCAAACCGCTGGAGGAGGCAGCCTGTCTAGGGCTTAGGGCTTAGGGCTCAGGGCTCAGGGCTCAGGGCTCAGGGTTTAGGGTTTAGGGTTTTGGCTTTCTCTGGTTTGAGGTTCATAGGGTTGAAAGGGCTTGTAGGGTTTAAAGGGCTTTTAGAGTTGAAAGGGTTGAAAGGGTTCATAGGGTTGAAACGGCTCAGAGGGTTTCTAGGGCTTGCAGGGTTTATGGGGCTTCCTGGCTGCCTTGGCTGTCGCAAAACATGTAGGGACCACGATGCCCCAGGCAGGTACCCTGAACCCTAACCCCCAGCCCTAAACCCTAAATCCTACACCCCGCAGGAGGCACGAACTGCTGTGCGAGCTGACGGAACGCTGCAGCCACTCGGTTCTGAATTTGCTGTACTTTTTAAGTTGCTTTAGGGCTTTGGGGCCAAGACAGGGTTTAGGGTTTAGGGTTTCAGGGTTTTTAGGGTCATGGGAAGCCGAGAACACTTTGTGAACTCCAAGCTCTAGACCTAACGCGCGTGCATGACCTGCAGGTGCGCGGCAGGCGTCACCAAACAAACCTAATCTAAGGGAAGCTACATCTAGGACTCGGAGTTGGCCCCTATGTCCGTTTGTTAAGGGTTGGGGTTCCCTTAAGACCAAAACGTTCACCCTTTTTATTGCTGGGTTGCTCCTGGGTCTAGACATGGTCCCTTAATGTAGCCTCTTACTTGGGGGATCCCTTAGATACCCCTCATACGGGGGTCGCCTGCCGAGCCACGGCCGGAAGCGGTGTCTGTGGAAGAAGATGACCCGCCCAGAGCGTCTGTCGAAGCCCAAGCCGATGCCGCGAAGGCAGAGAGTCTTAAAGACATTGCACCTAAAAGGGCCCAGAACTTCAGAAACCTTTTTGAAAGCTGAGGGTGCACGAGAGACTGGCAGCTCCGATCGAGCGGTGCGGTTTTGGGCTTTTGTCCGGCGTGAGTACGTACTGAAAAGCATCCTTCTCACATGCTCAAAATAGGCCCTGAGCCACACAACCCACACCCCAGGTCCTAAACTAAACCCTACACCCTAGGCCCAGACATAAGCCCCCAAAAAACCCTTCCTCTTCTAGGTTATGGGGCCTCAACCCTACACCTGGGATGTTCCCACAGTCCCTAATAGGGATTATCGTACCCCCTATTGTAATCCCTGTTAAGGACTGCTAGTCTAAGGGTGGACATCCAAAGCCTAAACCCTAAACCCCTAAACCCCTAAACCCCAAACCCCAAACCCCAAACCCCAAACCCTAAACCCTAAACCCTAAACCCTAAGCTGCAGATTCTGACGCTGAATCCCAGGACAGAGCCGAAGTTGACATCCAGCGGCAGGCCCGCGATGTCTTGCTGGTACATATTGAGTCAAGAAACATATGTCTTTCTCTCTCTCTCTATGTATATATATATATATGTTTGTATATGTACATATTGATGGAGACCAGTGTGTAAATATACTTATATATATATATATACATGCACATATACATGTAGATAGGTAAATAGGTAGATGGGTAGATAGATAGATAGAGACCAGTGTGTAAATATACTTATATATATACATACATATATGTATATATATATATACACACTAGTTTTGTCATGCATACTGCTAGTTTATTTTTGTGTACATGCGTTTCGAGCAATGTGAATATGCAGTAAGTACCAACGTAAGCATAAGTATAAACACACACACACACACACACGCACACACACATACACACACACACACAGAAGCACAGACAGACACAGAAACGGACACACACACAGAGAGAGAGAGAGAGAGAGAGAGTGACAAGACACACACACACACACAAGGGGACGCTGACACCGACAGAGAGAGAGCGAGAGAGAGAGCTTTGCGGAGAGGCACACACGGACAGACACACAGACACAAGCACAGAGAGAGAGAGAGAGAGAGACACCCACACACACGCACACACAAACACACAGAGACACACACACACACACAGAGAGTGAGTGATACGACACCCGGAGAGATGAGTTCATCCTTCTTGCAACTGTTTGTGACATCTCCTTCTCTCAACTTTCATGAAATCAGCTTCAGTGACTGAGACCTTGACGGTCTGTTTACGTAATGCAGGTACACAGATTGGCGTCCCAATCTGCATCACGGAGTATCCACAGCTGCCTTCATTGGCAGCATAACTGTAGACTCCCTCATGCCCCCTGCTTTTTGCTGCATCGCGGATTCCAAGCAACTTTACAGACATAGAGGCATACAGGCATACAAACTTACATGCGTGCGTGCATGCATGCATGCACGCATGAGGTTGCCGTACATCGCCGTGTGCAGGGCTTCCAAACGCTGCCATGGTTACGTGTCTTCTCCACATTCCTGAACTCTCTGAACCCTCAAGCAGGCTTAAGCAGATGACCTCCGATCAGCTCGTCATGGCGTTGGACTTCGCCGAAAGGCTGTCGATGTCATGAGCGAGGTAGTTCTCGTGGTCGAACGTAACGCTTGGGGACCAGCTCAACCCTGCAAGGGTTCATGGCCAGTTCTCTGTAACGGGGAGGGAGCATAGGAGGGTGGTGCGTATCGTCTCAAGCTCAGGACACGTTTTGTCGCCACAGGTTAACCCGAAGCTTTGGATGTTCCTGCATGTACTTCCAGTCCTGTCCTTAATAGGGATTATAGTCGGGTGTACTACAATCTCTATCAAGGATTGTTAGTACAAGGTTGAACATCCAGAAGCCACGCACATCCAACTGTCCGCTCACTAACTTACCGAACAGACGGGTTCAGGTTTTGGCGCTTAGCGCCTAGGCCTTTAAGCCACCTACACTTGGACCTGCCGATCTTGCAGCAGCCGTGAGCATCCTAAACCCTAAACCCTAAACCCTAGACCCTAAACCCTAAACCCTAAACCCTAAACCCTAGACCCTAAACCCTAAACCCTAAACCCTAAACCCTAAACCCTAAACCCTAAACCCTATGCTTTGCATCCAGGCTCTCTGACTCCCGGATGACTAGGCGCCCACCAGAAGACGAGCCGCTGAGCATGGGATATTGGTTCCGGGATGTTGGCTTCCTTGGGTTTAGGGTTTAGGGTTTAGGGTTTAGGGTTTAGGGTTTAGGGTTTAGGGTTTAGGGTTTAGGGTTTAGGGTTTAGGGTTTAGGGTTTAGGGTTTAGGGTTTAGGGTTTAGGGTTTAGGGTTTGTCATACTTACCCAATCCTTGGGGACGAAATGAACCCTAAAAGGGTTTATGGTTCATATATACCTTAAACGGAATTATAGTAGTATAGGGTAGTATGACCCCAATTTTAAGGTTCATTTCGTCCTCAAGGTTGTCACGTGCGTGCTTTCGTGGCGGGGGGAGAGGGGATTAGTTCGATTCGGGTTTACGGGCGCGTGGGCATGCGGCAAAGGACATGGGCCACAGGCCTTCGGGTTTTGGTTTCTGACCTGCATGTAGAGTTAAGGTCGACCATTCGCGCTCGGGTGAGAGGTCATAGGTGGAGGGGTACCTTGTTGGGGTGCCTATTTTCAGGGAATCCGACTAATTGGGGGGCCTATATTGGCGGTCCCCGATTTCGTCAACTCCCCTTTTTCGGTTCGATACGTGGCCCAGGAGCTATAGGAGTTTTTTTTGCGTGCAAAGGTTTAGGGTTAGGGCGCTTGTTGAGAGGGCACTCACTTGCACATGTGATCACATTTGAGCAAACCACGTTCTTGCTGGGTCCACTAGAGTCTTGAAAGGGATGTCCTGGACATGGACGAGAAGCATGTCAGACTCAAGGGAGATTGCTAGGGTTACAACTCCTGAAACTTGTTGCCTTGACAAGGGTTTGGTCTTAGGACGGGGGGCCAGGACCCCACGAGCACCCACAGTGACGAGGCCCGTGTTTGCGCCCTTCACGGCGGGCAGACGCGCCGAAGGTGCCACCAGCAAGCCCTAAACTTTAAACCCTAAACCTGAAGAACCCAACCCCTACTTATTTGTAGGTCGCCTAAGAATCCAACAAGGTTATAACAATAAGAACCACACACGGCCTTTCCCCCTGCTTGCTCAGAACCTACCAAAAAATCAGCATTTCGGTTCTTAAGGTAAACCCTACACCCTTGTAAACCTTTGCAAACCCTTGTAACCCCCTGTAAACCCCCTGTAAACCCTTGTGAACCTTTGAAAACCCTTGTGCTTAAACCATTGTCAACCCTTAACCCTAAATCCGACCCAACCCCTGGCGTGCCCTGCTCCCCCGCCCGCTGCCCGCAAGTTCGAAAGGGAGGCCCGAACATCCTGAAGCCTGGGAACGCGGATTAGAGTTTAGCTTTTAGGGTTTATAGGGTCTGGGGTTTAGGGTTTACTTTTTGGGGTAGGTTGAAGGGCTTGGGGCTTAAGGTTTTGGATTTTTAGGGTTTTCTAGGGTTTAGAGTTTCCGGGCCGAGCATGTAGGTTTTGGGATTCGAACTAGTTGACGAATCTACCGTCTCCCTTTCCCATCATTGCTGCAACCGGGGCAAAAGGGGATACTCTTATGTAAAGCCTGAGCAAGCCCCGAGCTGCGACTCACTCCAGAGCATGCCCAGCAAGACCGAAAGAAGCGAAGACGGCATTCTAGGGTTTAGGGTTTAGGGTTTAGGGTTTAGGGTCGACATCATCCGGACAAGGGAGACGCTGCAGTACGCTGGCTGAGGCTCCAGGCTGCGCATCTCAATGGCCTAAGATGTTGGCGAAAAAGGTTGACCAAGCCGGAGAAGACCCTCTGAGCAAAGCCAGAGGTCGTTTGGCTGCTACCAAGAACCCTAAACCCTAAACCCTAAACCCTAAACCCTAAACCCTAAACCCTAAACCCTAAACCCTAAACCCTAAACCCTAAACCCTAAACCCTAAACCCTAAAGCCTAAAGCCTAAAGCCTAAAGCCTAAAGCCTAAAGCCTAAAGCCTAAAGCCTAAAGCCTACAGCCTAAAGCCTAAAGCCTAAAGCCTAAAGCCTAAAGCCTAAAGCCTAAAGCCTAAAGCCTAAAGCCTAAAGCCTAAAGCCTAAAGCCTAAAGCCTAAAGCCTGTATGTTCGCCCAGCATCTTGAGGATGGCGCAAATAGCGCACATGCAAAGGCTCGCCTTAACCCAGATCCAGAGCCACGCCAACCCTGCCCGCTGGTCTCTAGTGCACCATGTTGCTGATCAAACCCTAAACCCTAAACCCTAAACCCTAAACCATGTTGCTATATCCCCCTTTGGAATTATTTTTCATTTTGTGAATATAAAACCCAAGAGATGTTAAAAGTGTTTTTTTATTGAGGTTCTAAGGGGAGTATAGGTTGCTGATAGCCCTAAACCCTATCAACCCTGTATATGTCGCGCCCCAAGCCCATCCCCCCCCCCCCTTCGGGTTTAGGGTTGGGTCATGCATCAATATATATATATATACATATACATATACATATATATATATATATATATACGTATACATGGAAATATCTAGGTATCATTTTGTTATGAGCTTGTGCATGTATTTGTTCTACTCAGAATCCCACAGCTAACTAACCATGAGCGTTTCAAGTACTTCTTCGACTCTCACTAAGCGCCCTCCCTCCATCAAAGGCCTCCCTACAGGGCTGCGTGTTGCATGAATAAATGCGTGCTGCCTCACGACGCGCACCTCACACTCGTGCTCGTGGGAGGTGGACGCGTGCAATCGAGACCCTAAGCCTAAACCCTAAACCTGCTCCCTGAGGCAGCAGGCTCTAGACACCACAAGAATCCCATAACCTCCCACAAGCCGCATCGCCGTAGACCCCCCCCCAAAAAAAAACAAAAAACCTTACAGCAAGCCTAGGCCACTAACTAAGCCCCGCCCTAAACCCTAAACCCCAAACCTTAAACCCC
>CAJNDS010000147.1:697272-704772 GCA_905221605.1 Symbiodinium natans
TTATTTATTTATTTATTTATTTATGTATGCCCTTTAAAGTAAGTTGAAGGTGCTCGCGCTCACCCTCGGCTGCTTCGTGATGGTGATCGCCTGCGCGCGGCTTCGCACCCGTGGCCGCAACTATTGGGGAGGAAGTGAACCCTAAAAGGGTTTTAGGGTTTAGGGTTTAGTTTATGGCTCATCTATCCATCCTCTGTAATTAGGAGTTATAGTAGAGCCCTAAAAGGGTTTATGTGTAGGGTTTAGGGTTCATCCATCCTTGGTAGGGGTTATAGTAGAAACCTGGTTCATCTATCCTTAGACTGCTTCTCGGGGCTCACTGGCCTCCACCTGACTGACGTTCAGTGGGAGCAGGCAGCCCGCGATCTGGCTCATGCCGGCCTTGGCTTGCGCTCGGTCGCTCGCGATGCACCGGCCGCTTACCTCGCCTCGGTTGGAGGGTGCGCGCAGGCGTGTAGGGAGCTTGACCCTGGCTACGCGGCAAGTGGGCTTGCGTCCGACCCCACAGTCCTCCTTGCTGCCTCCTCCTTCAGCGCGCTCCTTGCGCAGCCTTTGGCCTCCCATCTGGCGCTGGGCATGCGACAAAAGGCTTTGACTGCCCTGTGTGACGCAGCTAGCTGGAGCCAACACCTCCTAGTGTCGTCCGTCACTGCCCGGGCACTCCTTCGCTCCGAAGCTGAACAAGGTGCGCGTGCTTGGCTTGCCGCTGTTCCTGTTGCCAAAACTCGCATGGAAGGTGCGGCCTTTGTCATGGAGCTCCGGCGCCGCCTGGGTGTCCCTGATGCGCCAGGAGATGCCTGGTACCCAAAATGCGATGGCATCATGGACCGGTTTGCATTGCACGCAGGCACTTGCGCTGCGGGTGGCGAGCGCACTCAGAGACACAACGCCCTGCGTGATCTGCTTGCTTCCTGGGCAGACCGCGCCGGCCTGCAGCCTGAAGTCGAGAAAGCTGGCCTCCTTCTTCCGCAACGACCCGGTGAAGCACAATTGTCCCGGCGCCGGCCTAGCAGTTAGCTAGCAGCTCGCTAGCAGGTAGCAGGTAGCAGCTAGCAGCTAGCAGGTAGCAGCTAGCAGCTAGCAGCTAGCAGCTAGCAGCTAGCTGCTAGCAGCTAGCAGCTAGCAGCTAGCAGCTAGCAGCTAGCAGCTAGCAGCTAGCAGCTAGCAGCTAGCAGGCCCGCCGACATATTCTTGCCCTCCTTGTCTGGAGCCCCTGCTGCACTTGACCTGGCCGTCACGGCCCCGCAGCGGCAGGAGTCCCTTGCGCAGGCGGGACAGCACGCCCTCGCGTCTGCATCCCAGTACGCTGAGACCAAGCGAGCTTACCTCCAAACAGCCCACGCTTGCGCTTCGCAGGGGGTTCGTTTTGTGCCACTTGTCGTGGAGTCCACCGGGGCTTGGGAGCCAGCTGCCTCCAAAACCCTACAGCTCCTGTCCCGTGCCGTCGCAGCCCGGACCGGCGCTGATGCCGGAATCCTACATGCAGAGCTCCTTCAAGAAGTGTCGGTTTTGCTCCGCAGCCATCACGCCCGTGCGGCACTTCGTCGTCGGGCGGAGGCTTCGGCCCAGGACGGCGCAGCGTGAACTCGTCCTTCATTCGGCCTCCGCTTGGGTCAGTCAAGCTTCTCTAGGCTCCCTCCAGCTTCTTGTGCATAGCTTGTAGCATGCTGCTACGGCCCATCGGCAAGCATGGTGCTGGAGGTCTTGCGGGACGCCGGAGACTCCTGCAGGTGTCGGGGGTTCGCCCTACGGCCGCCTTGCTCTCTGCCTTCTGATGGTAGGGTGGACGCATCCTGCATCACCGGGTGTCGGGCGCCAGACTCTCTGCCGTGCCGCATTTTGTTGGGCATGTTCACAAGCAACGTCAGTCCCAAGGACTTCTATCCTTAGTAGGAGTTCGAGTAGAAACCAAAAAGGGTTTACGGTTCATCTTACCTGAATTGGAGCTATGGTAGAAACCAAAAGGGTTTATGGTTCATTGTCATATGTCCTTGGTAGGAGTTATGATATAGAAGAACCCTAGAAGGGTTTGTTGTCTCACGTGCCCTTTCTAGGCCTGATAGTAGTATAGGGTATATGAGCCCAATTTTAGGGTTCATTGGGTCCCCAAGGAAGTAGCAAGGGCAAGAAGGCTTTGCACCCCCCCCTGAAGCCCAAAACCCTTCACCTCCCTAAACCCTAAACCCTAAACCCTAAACCCTAAACCCTAAACCGACCTCGACGACCGAAATGTCACTCCCAGACCCTATGTCCGAACCTTGAGAACCCAGAGCCTACTTTCCCTAAGGGCCCATGTACCCATATAGTATATACTTGGGCCCTAAAGCTACTACATAGGAACCCCTTTAAGGCCCAAGTATATACCATATAGGTACATGGACCCTTTGGGTTTTTTGGCAGGTTCTTTTTGTCAAATCAAGCCCCTCATAATGATAGATGTCGTAGGTAGCCCGCCACAAGGTAGGCTTTGGGTTCTTAAGGAAGACACCGGAAGCCCCACGCATCTGTACTCTGCAGGATACGTGCGGGAACCCTAAACCCTAAACCCTAAACCCTAAACCCTAAACCCTAAACCCTAAACAGGATACGTGCGGGCCTTGACCGGACCGGCCTGGCAGCGAAGTGCCTCGCGCAAAGCTGCGTCAGAAGGCACCTCGGGAACCGAACGAATCCCTAAATTGGGAACCCTTTCCGGTTTAGGGTTTAGGGTTTTAAGGGTTTAGGGTTTAGGGTTTTAAGGGTTTAGGGTTTAGGTTTTTTATGTTTTTAATTCTTGAGCTCCCTTTCTAGTTGGTATATGGATGACACACACACACGCACTTTCGGGGTTAAGCCAGTGAGTCTCAAAGCACCAGAGAGTGTATCGGGGTTGTTGTAAAGCTGTCTGTTCTTCGGGCCTAAACCTAAACCCTAAACCCTAAACCCTAAACCCTGAACCCTAAACCCTAAACCCTAAATCCTAAACCCTAAACCCTAAACCCTAAACCCTAAACTCTTTCCGCCAGGTGCCATGGGTGGCCAAGACCTGTACAGGGTTTCCAAGTTGGGATAAAGGTTGCCATCCGGCCAAGACTCACACCACCCCAGCCCTGCTCCTTGTTTATGATGCTACTTGTATCCTATGGAAGAAATATTCGTTTTCAGTGAAGGGCACGGTTTAGGGCTTCGGGTTTAGCGCTTAGGGTTTAGGACGTAGGCTGTAGGGTTTAGGGTTGAGGGTGTTCAGTTAAGGGCATTTGGAGCATGGGCCACCGGAGGCTGCGACAGCGTGGCCGCCCCACCAGCTGCCAGCAAGGACTCAGAGGGGTTGACAAGCTCAACTGCTTTAAGGGTTCAAGGGTCTAAGGGTCTAAGGGTTTGCGGTTTATGACAAGATGAACATGGTTCATGGATTTTTTTTTTTGGGGGGGGGTACTAGAATCCCTATGAAGGGCTGTTTAAGTAAAAGGGGGGAACATCCCAAAGTTAAACAATTGTGAATTAACAGCCGTGTGGACTAGATGAACCTTAAAGGGGTTTTGGGTCCGTATACCTATATACCTATATTATAGGGGATATCATATAGTGTAGATGACCCCAAATATAAGGGGGGGCGGGCTCGGGTCTATGCCAAAGTTACCGCAGCACGACGTCGCCCTGAACCCGATTATAAACTCTCTCATAATTCACCCTCCTGGGCAGTCTGAACGTTTAAGACTGCTTCGAGGTCTGTAGGGTTTCGACGGCAAGCATTCCCGGCGCCCGCGGCACCTTACACTTAGCTCTTTCCCTTTTTCCGCAAAAAAAGGATATCGCATGAGTGCCCAACAAGCCTTGCCATGCAAGTTGGGGGGTGTGTTCCTCCCGAGACAGACCAGGTGTGTAGAGAGGCGTATGTACAGACACAACATCAAGATACATACCTTACTGTGGACTAAATGAACCCTAAACATGCTTTGGTCCGGATGCAATCATTCTAGGCTTTAGCTGTACCATCATTTTGACATCGCCACTATGGCCATAACGTCCAGCCGCTTCAGCAACACGGGTTGTCCGCCACACCCCTGTCCGTTGCAGGATTTGCAGCGCAAAGGCCCCTGTCCGTTATGTAGGGTTTAGGGTTTAGGGTTTATAGGGTTTAACAGAGCTGGCACGCAGCTGTAACGGAGCTGCAACGGACGCTGCAGCGCAGGTGCAACGGAGCTGTAACGGACACTGCAGCGGAGCTGTACCGGAGCTGTAGCGGACTGTAGCGGAGAGGTCCGAAGCACTGACGCAAACTGCATAGCAGATCATAGCAGCGCTAACACCTAACTTAATCCTAAGCCTAAATCCTAAACCCTATGCTACTATTAACCTTAATTGGGATTTTTGTAGCATAGGGTAGATGACCCCAAGATTTGAAGATTTGGGTTCATGTGGTCTCCAAGGTCCACAGACAGGATTGTTTTCAATCCGGGTTGTGCAGGGGTCGGTTTGGAATGTGGATCTCGTGCCCGAAGTCTTTATCCTAGGTAGGCCCTTGGGATCTCTTACACTTTTCCCCTAACTGGGTTTAAGAGGGTCGTGTTTGGGAATGCGTTTCAGAGGGTTTTTAGGGGCCATCCTCATACTCTAAACCCTAAACCCTAAACCCTAAACCCTAAACCCGAAACCCGAAACCCGAAACCCGAAACCCGAAACCCGAAACCCGAAACCCTAAACCCTAAACCCTAAACCCTAAACCCTAAACCCTAAACCCTAAACCCTAAACCCTAAACCCTAAACCCTAAACCCTAAACCCTAAACCCAAACCCTAAACCCTAAACATCAGTCTTTTGAAGCTGCTTGCGAAGGACTGGATCGAGGAAGAGCCGCTGAAACTGCCACTGGCGCTTCCCGCCGCCGAGCGGCGGCATGAACAAGCCCCTACCCAGACCCTCCCAAGTTTGTAGGTGATGATCCCATCTACTACTATTTGCTTAAAAACCCCCCCCCCCCCCCAAATAAAAGAACATAAATAATTGTAATAATCATAAAAGAATCATAATAACAAGAAAACAAATAAATGAATAAACCATAAATAAATAAATAACAATGAGAAATATTCTTCCTCCTACACGTGATACAGGCATTACTATCTGGTTTGGGTTTAGGGTTTTGGGCTTAGAGTCTACCTCAAGAACCTAAAACCTACCTTCTGTAGTTTTGCATGAGAATCCTGCAACGGGTTTTGCAATGCGGACCTGTGGCGGAGTAGGTCTTGGGCGCTGGAGGGTACATTGCAGGGCCTATAAGCCCTACGTAATCCCTAAACCCTAAACCCTAAACCTTTTTCTCCTGTTTTGCCGCATCGGGAGCTGCGGTTTTGGGATATGGGATTTTAGGACTTGGTAGCCCATCGGTACCCTTTGCCCTTATTCGGGTTCAAGGTTCCCTTATAAAGTAACCAAAGGGTTTAGGGTTTAGGGTTTAGGGTTTAGGGTTTCCTGAATACAAGATGGCCACTGGGCTACCAAGAAAAGTATAGCGTATGGGGATCGGCGCTCGAAGAATTGCGTATTGATTTGCTGGGGGGGGGGCGGGGGAGGGGGTGTTAGTGCTTTGGTGAGCTCGCCGGGTTTTAGGTTGGGGTCTGTTAGAGTCCGTCTAAAAAGGGTTCAGAGCAGTAGGCCCTAAGCCCTAAGCCCTAAGCCCTAAGCAGCCCTAAGCAGCCCTAAGCAGCCCTAAGCCCTAAGCCCTGAGCCCGAAGCCCTAAGCCCTAAGCCCTACCCTAAACCCAATTCAAATCTAAATCCTCACCCTAAACCCTAACTGCCTAAACTCTGAACCCGAAACCCGAAGCTCCACCTTGGGGACTACATGAGCCCTAAACGTGTTTATGGTCCACATACCATCTAGGGAATGTACGAGCATGGGGTATATGACCCCAGTTTCAGGGTTCACTTGGCCCCCAAGGTAAGCACCGAAAGACCCGATCAACCCTAAACCCTAAACCCTAAACCCTAAACCCTAAACCCTCAACCCTAAACCCTAAACCCTAAACCCTAAACCCTAAACCCTAATCAAGCCCAGGAGAGCAACAGCGAGTCCGAAGTGCTGAAAGATTGGCAGGAGGAGGCGGCCAAGTGTAGGGAAACCCTTTAAGCCCCTAAACCCTAAACCCTAAGCCCTAAACCACAGCCCCGAAACCCTAAACCCCAAACCCCAAGCCCTAAACCCTAAACCCCAAACCTATCCTTTCGGCTTCTTGGCCAAAAGCCCACTTAGAATTGGGCTCTAGGTCTAAGGCTTCCTGAGTTTCTAAGGGTTGTTAAGCGTCCAAGGGTTTTGGAGGGTTTAGGGTTTAGGGTTTAGGGCTTAGGGCTTAGGGCTTAGGGCTTAGGGCTTAGGGCTTAGGGCTTAGGGCTTAGGGTTTAGGGTTTACATGGGCCCTTCGTATGGTCCCTGGCCTCCTTTACAGGGTTCTGAAGTATGGGCCCTTGGGTTTTGCAGGGTACATAAGGGTTTAGGGACCCTAAACCCTAAACCCTAAACCCTAAACCCTTTGAAGGGCCCGTATTAAGGGACCATGGAACTACCCTGGGACTTGGTCATAGTTGGGTATCATTTTGCGTTTTTAAGGGGGTACTTAAACCCAATAAGGAATGAGTATATATATATATATATATCTCTTTATTTACATATATATATGTGTATATTAAAAAAACGATCCCAACCATAACTCGTAGAGACTTTCCTCGGATTTGGAATGCTGGCGGATCTCTGCACTCTTTGTCTCTGGGTTGGAACATGCTTTGACTCACATCCTGCCACTTCCTTCTGCCAAAAACGCGGCCCGCCCTGGATAAGAAAGAGGGCTCCTAAACTCTAAACCCTAAACCCTAAACCCTAAACCCTGTTTCGCAGCTCCCGACCATGTGGGGTCTTCAGGTTTTGTGCGTGCATTTCGTTCCCGTGACACGGTCGGAGTCTTCGTTACAATTGGTTCTATAAGGACCCTGACCCTAAACCCTAAACCCTAAACCCTAAACCCTAAACCCTATAGATAAACCCTAAACCCTATTTAGCAGGGCCTCCCCAAGTGTACGGATACGGGACGCAGAGGAGCCGGTGCGAGAAGATGGCAAGGTGATCGAGCACGCGATCTACACCCCTGATGGCAGTCCTGCCTCTTGCCTAATATGTGTAGTTTGTAGTGGTCCCATGGTTCGTATAGGGTTGAGGGCTTAGGGTCTTTAGGGTTAGAGTTTAGGGTTTAGGGTTTAGGGTTTAGGGTTTAGGGTTTAGGGTTTAGGGTTAGGCAGTACATTGGGCTGGGCCTTTGCTCCCTCAAGCCGGGTGGACCCAAAGGCCCGTTGCAAAAGGCTTAGGCAGGCATTCATTAGGGTTTAGGGTTTAGGGTTTAGGGTTTAGGGTTTAGGGAGGGTGGGGTTCTGTGATGCCGTAAAGTCACGCTAGCAGGGCCCCTGGCAAAAGGGCGTGAACAGTCTCGAGATGTTTTCTTATAGCTCCTTAGAGCTTGCTCCTGTTCCCCCTTAT